>VOPJ01004773.1:0-11451 GCA_014673585.1 Semibalanus balanoides
CATAACTGATCGAAGTGATTCGAAACGAATTTCACTACCTCCAGAGTCGAGTTCGGCATGGCTGAACTTTTCCTCGGCCTAGCCACCCCATAGCCAGCCACAGCCACTCCCAAATGTCTTGGCCAGCCGTGAGGCTTTTGGTAAATTCATACTATTTTTTATTCAGCCTACTGTAATCGCAACATCCCATTCCCAAGGTTTCTTTTAACCATGATTGGTTTGATAAGATTGATTCAAAACAAAAACAGAAATATCACCAGGTAGACTATGCAGCCATAGCCGTAGCCACAGCTATGATCTAGCGATTATCCGGTCCAGACCACCCTATTAGCCGTGTGGTTAGGCCGGCCATGGGGATGGACCTCTAGACCTCTACTCCAGAGAGCCTAGTCTGACTTCGAGAGAGCCCATTTTGACCTTACGAGGTCTTATCCTGGCTCAAAGAGGGCCAATTTTGGTTTGCTGAGGCCTATTTAGGCATGTTAACCCTCGCCCTGGTGGGGGGTTATTTTGACCCCCTGAAGTTTTTCCGGAATTTCGGGAAAACGGCGGCGCGCAGCGCCGCCAAATTTGTACTGCTGTTTGGGCATCAATTACCAACACTTTGTGAAATATTTGACTTCAGGTGTTACGTCAAGTGACCTTGCCTTCCAGTTCCAAAATGTTTGCAATCGTGCCAAAGCCACAGTCTTTGTCCGTGAGATTTGAAACTTGCAGGACTTCATAAGATCATAAGTGCCTACATTGGGTTATCTCAAATTTTGTTTTGCATCGGTGACCTAAGGTCAGGTCAATTTCCTGACCTCCCCATTATAAGTGAACGGGAAAATAAACAAATGCTTCCTATTCAGACAATATGCATTGGATCAGGTCGATTCTTTCAGAATCATGCTATTTTTGCTCAATATTGATGACCCAGGCGGGCCAGGTGCATTTATTGCTCAGTGATTCTGCTAGGTCATCTGAGTTCATCAGCAATGATTAGCTAATCACTTTTTTGATACAATTAAGATAAAGACGAGGTGATGACACCAACGTGTTTGTATCGTCTGGACGCGTCGCCCAACATGCAACATGGTCTACTTGGGTCACCAAATGACCTTGACCTGAGGTCATTTTTTTAGTTAACCTAACCAGGTCGTCAGATATGCTTCAAAGCGCCTCGATTAGACAAACACGATGGTGTTAAAATCTTAGCTCCATATTTTATTATACAGGAAAACAAGTTTTATCCCAAACTGCATTTTTGACCTTTGATGACCTCTGGGGCCTAAAGTATTGACATAAGCTCAATTTTGAGGAAACCCAAGTCGATTGCATTTTTTAATCAATATATTTATATTGCTCCTAGGCACCATAGCAATCAAAGTTGTTCCTAGCCATCATAGTTCCCGAGATATTTGGGGTCGCTCGAAGCCAAGTTCTAAAACTTGAAAAATTGACCTTTAATGACCTCTAGTGACCTCAATATTGACCTGTGCCAAAATGATATTGTAACTTCGAATGTCTATGTCGAGAGATTTGGAACGTTTTTTGCTGCGTCTTTCTATCCCCTTTAGTATTTGAGTTAGACGGGGGTCATTTTGACCCCCCCACCATGGCGAAGTTGTCTCGGAGGCCCAACGGGGCGCGGGTTAACCCGCGCCCCACTGGGCTTCGGAATTGTCCACGCCCTTCTGGGGTGGGTGGGTAGGGTATTGGACACCTTGCCCCTTCTAACTCGGCGCCTATGAGATGTAGACCAAAACCAAAACCAATGTTCGAAACATCAAAAATCGTTTTGAAACTACTTCACATTTATTTCGCTCAGGTCAAAATTAAGGTCACCAGAGGTCATCAAAGGTCGAATTTTCCAGTTTTAGGACTTCGCTCCAGATACCCCCATATATCTCGGAAACTATGCTAGCTTTAATAAACAAACGGGAAAAACAATCGCCAGCCATTGGTATTTGCTATCAATATTTAATCAAGTTTAACCTCAGGTCAATAGTTTAGGCTCTAGAGGTCACAAAATCAAAAATGTATTTAAAAAAAAAAATCGTCAATAACTTCTTACCTAGCAAAGCTGACATAATACTGTTTACGCCATCGTGTTTGTCTCGTCAAGGCCCTTTTATATATTTGGTATACTGATGTTGACTATGATAGGTCGAATTGAAGAAAACAATTACCTTAGGTCAAGATCAAGTGGTGACCCAAGTAGGTCATGTTGCATATAAGGAGACGTGTATCGACAAGAGAAACACATTGGTGAAAAATGCACTTCTCTATCTTCATTATGTTGAGAGTTATTGTCGAAAAAAATGTTGATGACTTCGGATGACCTCAGATGACCCCGTATGGGTCACTGAACAAAATCTGCATTTGGATCATCAATAATAGCCTATAACATAATCCAGCATGAATTTGACTGACATCCTCGAAATAGGAATCATTTGAATATTTCTGCATAGACTTATAATGGGGAGTGTTGTGTGGTGTACAACGCTGGTGCCATGTAGCCCGTCAGGCCGGCCGCCCGGCTGCGGTGCACCTTGCCGCTGTGATATCGCCTGCGGCTCGAGGGGATGTCTGGTGCAGCCCCCACCGGTAACAGTTGGTAGCACTCGGGCGTTTGGGCGCTCAAAAACTACTAGACCATAGGGTTCCATGTTAAAAGAGACGAATTTTTCAGACGAGTCTGGCTCGTAACCTATGAACAGTATTTCAAATTTCGACTTCTGCCACATTAAAGCTATGAGCTTGGGCTACAACGTTTTTATTACCAAATTTTTCGTATTTTCTGGGCATTAAAAAGGTTGAAATCGGCAGTTGGGGTTAAAAAATATCTGAGCGGGGCCAATGACGTCTGTGGTGTAGCATTGGAGTGGCGACTGCAGCGTCATCTATTAATGCTAGTAGAAAAGCGCTTAAGTTGCCTTTGATTACCGCTGCCAATATTCTACCAAAGATACTGAAATCTATTCCTATTTCGGACTTAGCTTCAGTAGAATTTGCTGGCAGGAATCAATAAATTTACATATAATCTATGGAAATGCCCAAGTTAAATGATACAATAACAATACAATCTTCAGATAAATAGAATGTTAATTTATATAAGACAAATATTTTCAAAACAAATGTATGTTGTCTAAATCATTTGGGCGCTTTATTCCTTACCGTTCTACCCGGTGTCTAGTTATCCTGGTCTGGTGACCGGTCGGGTCAATACACAGTCTGGACCGGAGCTTTACGTTACGGCAGGAAGGTCATGAAATTGACCCAACCTCAGGTCACCTATATCAAAATTCCGAGACGAACGTTTCGTATATACTGATGGCCTCCTGCAATTCTAAAAGTTGGATATCGATTCCTTAAAAATTGTGGTCATGGCACGACCGCAAACTTTTTTGGAGGTGGGGTCACGACCTGAACTGGTGACCTGACCTTGTTGGACCAAATTTGGCGCGGCACACGCGCCGTCATTTTTCGTAATCTGGATAAACCGCGGGGGTTCAATTCAAACAAGTGTCAAACACCCCGCCACCCAGTGTTGCGCGGGTTAAAGGCATGTTTTGCCCTGAAAAGGTTAATTCTGGCCTACATTTGTCTTTAAGATCACAGGGGCTCACCAAGGCTTGAGGGGCCCACTAAGTCCTGAGGGGCCACCAAGGCCGGGGGGCACTTTGCTACGTGGTCCCCTGACCCTCGACCGAATCTTAGATCTACAACTGTTTATTGTGCATAATATTTATGTATGTATTTATTTAATTTGCAACACTGAAGAAGGGATTTGAAGCTTCGTAGCCTGACATCGTCCAGGTTTACGCAGGTTGCATGTCTTTTCGTATCTTCGCCGTGAGGTTTAACAGCATCTTTATCAGTTCACCCTTGCACGTTGTTTGCTTGCACGAAATTGGAGGTCTATTTGGCATGATATGATACCGAGTTCATACGCTGAATGTTTGCCTGCTCTTTCACAAACAAACAAAACATGCAAAGGTCATGCTATCGAAAAGGACTGACACCCCTTTGGATGATGAATAAAAGTCGTTCGTGGTGTTCATTGACACGCAGGTAATACCTATGTATATATATATATATATAATATATATATATATATATATATGTAATATATATATTATATATGTATATATATATATAAATATAATATATATATATACACGTGGAGGGCGTGTGTTGTGAGTATTTTTTAAAATTTGTCTGACATTTAGCTGGCATGCTTGACTATCAACCAGTCTAAGGCAGCTTCACACCGGACATGGACTCCGCGTCCCCACGCGTAAACGCTGCAATCCTATTTGATTTACAAGGTCACGTTGCGATGACCTGAGGTCAACAGTTTCAGTACGGCTGATGAAATCGTGTGCACTGAATGATTGGGTGCTTACGGCAGAAAATCGAGTTCATCCGTGCTGAGAGGAAAAGATATGAATTCCAAACGCGATGTAAAGTGGCAGCAACTGGAATCTCAGCATATGCTTGCGACCGATTTCTCGCGCGTAAGCACCAATCATCAGTGCACGCGGATTCATCAGGCGTACTGAAACTGGTGACCTCAGGTCATCGCAGTGACCTTGTTGTAATCAAATAGGCATTGCAGTGTATCGCTGGACGCTGAGTCCGCATGTGGACGCGTAGTCCGCGTCCGGTGTGAAGGCGGCCTTACGCTATATCTGACTACCTGTTCCTTGTCAAGTGACTCGCTTGGTAAATAGAATGTGAGTCGCGGATATTTGAGCAGTAATAACACTTACCGTGCTATAATGATAAATATATTGTTGTTGTGTATACTTGTGCGAAAACTATCCAGCTCTGCAAGCGGCTTAGATTTAGTTTGCCTCACGGTTTCCGGATATACTGGCATGAACACCGCGGACGGTTCTATATTCCGCGGTCGGAGTCCCGAGACTTCTGGTTAGGCTCAGACCAAGTAAGCTCCGCGCCTGTCGCTCACTCGGCATTCCCGAGATTTAAAGCGAGGGTGTTTCAGCGGTTAAGGCTCGCTCGCTTTGCTTTGAAGTCGAGAAACATTCGATCCACTTGAAGTGCTAACACTGTCTGAGAATGATTGTTGAGACCGAGTGAGTGTACAGATGGGACGAAATCCGTCTTCTGCCTGTCTGCCTGCCTGGCCCTGCATGGGTTTCAGGATGAAACTCCCGCTTCACTGCACTGATTATGCAAAAGGATGCACTAATAATTTTGTCGTAAATTAACACATGAGTAGGTATGGCTATGGGAAAATACTTAACACAACTAAAGAAAACTTTCCACATCCATAAATATTAGTAAGCAGTACTGAACGATGCTGTTATTAGATGTTTGCTGATCAGGGTTTTTGGAAATTTACTGCACGGAGCGAAGCGAGTGCAGTAATTTTGCAAAAAACCGCCGAGATCACAAATATCTTACATACACAGCCAGAGTTTAGTAAGTTTTTACCATATGTCGCCAGTGCGGTATGCCAGTGCATAATGCGGAAAATACCACACTCCACGCGTTAATGCTGTTTACATTGCTCGGCATATGGTAAAAAAATAAATACCAACTGCAAGACATGCACGCACCGTGCACGTTGACTTTGAATTCATCTCCGTAACGATCTTGTGAAAATCAGAAACAAAAATAACTTAAGAGCCACATAAAGGTGCTGGTAAGTCAGACTTGTAACTGACTCAAAGTGAGTCATTAATTCGACTCATGAGTCAGACATTTTTGTGTATGAGTCCATGAGTTCGAGCGACTCATTTTTAAAAAGTGGGACTTAATCAAGAGTCGAGTCGATTTAAACGTTTGAAAGAACTTGAGCAAGAGTTGAGTCGTTTCTTCGGATGTGAGTCAAATGATTAAGGACGTAGCTAAGGGGGCATTGGGGGTCAACCCTCATCTGAGCAAACCAATTTACACTAGATAGAATGCAATTGTTCTTGACACCCGACCCTACCTCCTTCCCCACGGTCAACATCAAGTAATAATGAAACTTGTGATGGAGTCAAAACTGAGTCGGACTAACTGCATTTTTGAGTTGAGTCGAATCCAATTTGTAAACTTTACTTGAGCCAAGAGTCGAGTCGATTCATTTTTCATAAGCAGCTCTTGAGTCAAGAGTCGAGTCGATTCATATTTTTTGTTAACAGCACAGAGTACTTTAGTCAATGGTCGAGTCAGTTCTTTGGCTGTTGAGTCAGACTTGTCGACTACAAAAAAATGAGTCATTACATGTCTGTGGTAAGTAATCCTTTACTATTGCAGCACACAGCAATGCTTTTCAGTTGCCGGACACAAGTGACGAATGTCTGCATGAAACGAGACACAAGTGATGAACTCGCTCTTTATGCTTCATGCCTTGCATGCTTTACTAGTTATTAGCTGCAGTTTTCGGCATTTTTATTTGTATATTTATTTTAATATTGTACTATTTCATTTTAGGTTATGTTCTCGTCCGTGTGCTCACCTCTCAGTGTAGTCGTTCCAATCTCATCCCTATGTATTGTTTTAACGGACTGACGTGTCATAGTGAAAAACCGCCTGATGGATTGTGTGGATCATTGGCGAAATATATGTTCTATGTTCTATGTTCATTTCTGATTCTGATCACTCTTTAGGTCTGGCTACACAACGCATGTTTTTCGTTTTTTTAATGATTTTTTTTTTATTTCGGTTTTTTAGCTTTTTTCATCATCAAAAACTCATCCGTGCCATTGAATTGTATAGCGTCGTCCACATGAGAGATCAGCGTTTTTATTTTATAACACACCTACACCCATAGACCCATACCCACACCCACACTCACACTCACACTCGTGACTCACACTCACACTCACACCCACACCCACACTCACACTCGTGACTCACACTCACGCTCACACTCACACTCGTGACTCACACTCACACTCACACTCACACTCACACTCACACTCACACTCACACTCACACTCGTGACTCACACTCGTGACTCACACTCACACTCACACTCACTCACACTCACACTCGTGACTCACACTCACACTCGTGACTCACACTCTGCTCACACTCACACTCACCACTCACACTCACACTCACACTCACACTCACACTCACACCACACCCACACCCACACCCACACCCACACCCACACCCACACCCACACCCACACTCACACTCACACTCACACCTGCAACCACAACCACACCTTATCCCACACCCATACCCATACCCATACCCATACCCATACCCATACCCACACGCACACGCACACCCGCAACCACACCACCTGCACCCACACCACTGGCTTGCTATATAAATTAGCTGACTATATAAATTGATTACAGGGTAAAAAGTCAACAGATAAAAAGTAAATGGACGGAAAATCAAGTGATGAAAAGTCAAGGGGTAAAAAGTCGACATCGCTAAAAATCTTAAAAAGTCGCATAGATAAAAGTCGAAAGATAAAAAGTCGAAAAGGTAAAAAGTCAACATGGCAAAAAGTAAAGACGCTAAAAGTCGAATAGTAATTCAGCAGGCCAGCTAGTATTTTACAGCGGCCTGGAGTTTACTTCTGTTTCCAACATTATCGAACCAGGCCTAACATTATAATAGCCGTTTTCACGAAGGATTAATTATTACCCGGTAGTACCCGGTAATATTTCGAGCGTTTTTGGTAATTGAGTCTAGGAACACGGCCTTTCCCAGATATTTTTGGTTTCAATTGAAACTTCATGAATTCATGTACAGTTATCGGCTCTTACAATGCGAAATTTCCCGTTAGTATTCTTTGTATAATCAAATTCATAAACACATATTACCGGGTACTACCGGGTGCAACCGGCCCGGTTGTACCCGGTACTGGTAGTACCCGGTACTGGTAGTACCCGTTAATATGTGTTTATGAATTTGATTATACAAATAAAACTATTGGGAAGTTTCGCATTGTAAGAGCAGATAACTGTCCATGAATTCATAAAGTTTAAATTTATACCAAAAATATTTGGAAAAGCCATGTTCCTAGACTCAATTACCCAAAACGCACGAAATATTAACGGGTACTACCGGATAAAAATAAATCCTTCGTGAAAACAGCTAATAATATATCGCTGCTGAATGCTGATGGAGCATCTCGTAGCTGGGTGGACCTGATGACACCTTCACCCAATGGACCGTCGGGCAGTACTTACAATCCTAGCGATATTTTTAACCATGTCTGTGTAGGAACTGCCGGGAATGACACGACCTCTGATCATTCCCGGCAGATGACTTTTCCATGTTGACTTTTTACCCTGTTGACTTTTGTCATTTTACTTTTGATCCGTTTGACTTTTGGTCCGTCGGCTTTATTCCATGTCGACTTTTTTGACCATTTACTTTTACCCTGTTGACTTTTTGTCAATAAACTTTTTATACGTTTGACAATTCACCGTTGACTTTTTTCCACGTCGAAGTCTTAATACCCGCTGACTTTTAGGACTTTTTACTAATGACTAAATGTCCCTTTGCTTAACGTCCGTTTAATTTTTGACATTCGACTTATCGTCCGGCACCCATATAAATTTGCCTGCTATATAAATTAGTCTGCTATATAAATTAGCCTGCTATATAAATTAGCCTGCTATATAAATTAGCCTGCTACACAAATTAGCCTGCTATATACCTAAATAAGTCTGCTATATAAATAAGTCTGCTCTATAGATTCAGGAGCGGATTCAGGGGGGCCAATCCGGCCATGCCCCCCCCCCTCCAAAGCGAAAAAGGGTGGGGCCAACATCTTTTGCCCCCCCCCCCAATGATATCAGTGAATACCCACATATTCAATACGGACTATTAGGTACCATTTGGTATTAACATGGTGAGTCTGGTACTCGAGGAAAGATAACAATTTATCGTTAAAATAGCTTTGAAGCAGTCCAAATCCAGCTATTCAAAACACAAAACTGGAAAATCGTCCCGCTTCGTGGCATCACACAAGTTCGCAATTGCTTACAGAAATTAGGAAAATGGAAACATTTATTTAATTAAGTGTCAGGCAGAGGCTCTCCTTGACGGTAATTCCTGGCCCCAGAGGCCACGTCATACAACATTAACCCTCGACTTACCGTTTCCCTTCTTCGCCGTACGGGGGGGGGGCTGACACTGACAGGATCCCCTGTTAACTTCCAAACCAAGCATGCATAGAGCACGCTGGTAAAAACCAGCATGTTACCTGTCATGTGAGGAATCAACGGTATGCAATTTAGTTTCAGGTCATGCGGGTGAACTTACCAGGTCAAGTGAATGATCTCGATCGACCACGTCAAGATAGCGGTTTTTCTCCGTCAGAAAACCTAAAAATTATAAATTGATAAATGTAAATAAAATGCATGGCCCTAGACCAGTTTTGTCTCAGAAATACAGAAAGTATATTTATTTGTTGGTATCTGGTCAAAATAAGTGCCAAAAAAGTGATTAAAAAATGACGTCATGAGTTTCGTACACTTAATCAGCTTCGTACATCACTCAATCACAAATAGTTATTGCAAGTCAATTGCTTTTAAAATTTTGTTTGAGGTATTTCCCATATATAGTTCTTTCATTTATCTTTTGGTTTTTCCAAAATCTCTCACAATTTTGATTTATTAGCTATTCCCCCATTTCTTCAGTTTTTATGGGGTAAGAAACCCAAAATTTCGCAAATCCGAGTTGGCCTTTCCTAATTAAAATGGCATTTTCCGATCTTTGTCGCATTTCTGTTAGCAATTTGCTGCAAAACTCTATATTCTACGATTTTTACAATATTTACCGTCTATACACCAACTATAATCGTCACTAAAACGTCATTTTCTCCCCAATGACTGAACCAATTTCAGTGAAATTTTGCCTGCCAGCATACGTATAATTGTTGTCAACTCAGTTACTGAAATTTTTAGCAAGATATGCCCATGAGTAAAAAGTGATTTCAGAAAAACAGCAGAGAGGCTGTCAACCCCCCCCCCCCCCGTAAGGCGAGGCTTATTTTTCAAGCTGGCTACATGTTAAGCTAGCTAGCCTGCCGAGTTCCGAAAAAGGCGACGCAAACGATATATGACGCGGACATCGGCCCCCTAAAACACCTAAACCTCCTAACCTAACCAAATACGTATTATAACATGGAAATCCACATTAAAAATGCTGCAGAGGCTTGAATACAAGCAGACAAAACGGAAATAATTTTTTTCGTCATTTCAGCCGACCCCCTCAAGAATTATCGGTGACGCCCCTGCGAGTTGGTATAAGATAAATGTTTTATAAATTGCGTGTGTATATGCTAAGGAAATGGTTTTCTGTGTGTTTTTAAGTGATTATTCCTCATTTTTTACAAAAAAAAACACGAAAAAGTGACTTTTCTCTGATTTTTTCGATTTTTTCCCCGATTTTTCCCCCGTTTTTAAAATCTCAAATGCGAAATAAGGTGACACGCCCAAATCCGCGGAGGAAAAAAATGGGATACCTTTTTGCCACAAAAAGTTGCCCCCCCCCCCAAACCGACCGGCTGGATCCGCCCCTGTATAGATTAGCCTGCTATATAATAAGCCTGTTTTATAAATTAGCCTTCTATATAAATTAGCGTGCTATATAAATTAGCCTGCTATACTAATTACAGACTATATAAATTGCAGGCTAGTTATTCGCTAGTACCAATAGGTGTAAATTGCATCCCTCTAGTCAGTACTTACTAGTGCGAACTTGCTTCAGCCGAAGCACATGCTAATGGTGTTTTGTCCCTCAGTTGATTTGAAGGCAGTGTATCATGACTTCATGAGTGTCAAGATAAGTCAGCAAAACTTTCTCGCGTCCATGATTTCGGGCACGTTTTACGAGTCTACGGACGGTGCCGGGCGCCCGACGGCTATGGTCGGGTCCCACGAGATAATACCGCCAGCACGATCTGTGACTAATCGGCGACCAACAATGTCCCGACGTGTGGCCGACGGGGCAGGGCGAGGCTTTCGTGACGGCCTGCGTATGTGAGCAAAGCCGACCACAGTATCATTGCCTCCACTTATACATGTGTTGGAAAAGGGAAATTATCACAAAGTATCGAATGGAGCATTGCATCAGGGGCGGATCCAAGGGGGGGCAATCCGGCCATGCCCCCCCAAAGCGAAAAAGGTGGGGCCAACATATATTTGCCCCCCCCCAAAGGCATCAGTGCGAATACCCACATTGTTCAATACGGACTGATTTGGCTACTAATTGTTATTAACAGGTGAGTCCTGGTACCGAGGAAAGAATAACATTGTATCGTTAAAATAGCTTTGAAGCAGTCAAAATCCAGCTATTCACAATACAAAACTGGGAAAAATTTCCCGCCGCTTCGCGGCATCACACAAGTTTCGCAATTGCTTACACAAATTAGGAAAATTGACAAATTAATTTTATTAAGTGAATGGCAGAGGCTCTCTTGACGGTAATTCCTGGCCCCAGGGCCACTTCATACAATATTAACCCTCGCCTTAC
>VOPJ01004775.1:0-10730 GCA_014673585.1 Semibalanus balanoides
CAGTACGTTGTAGGCGACTGTCACTTGGTGTAAGACCAACGAACAATTCAACCGTAAACACAATTAACAGCTGGATCCAATAGCTGAATCGAAAAAAAATAAACAGCTGAACCGTAAAACTAATAAACCACTGAAGCGTAAAATCCAACGAGCAGAAATGGATGGAAGCACCAACAGACGGAATGGATCAGACTATTTTTTATAATTGTATTAAGAGGTTTTAAAGCTAGTTTAAAGCTAACGCTGCTTCGTAATTCGTTTAGAGTGATTCTCATACGTCAAATTTTCAGAAACTTTCCTGGAACGCATAAAATAGAGAACGTTTTTGCCTTTTTTCTATTTAATGTTAGTTAATGTGTTAAATTAAACATGAAGCAAAAACAACTACGTATGAACAAATCCAACGTGATACGGTTATGACGTCATTTGAAGACGTAGTAACGGCTGAAAACTCAACCGCTATGTAAGGAAATGTTGTGTCACAAGTGTGCCAGGAATGTAACTTGACTTATTATTTGCTTAAATTCCCTGAATTCTTACAATAAGTGTACGTTTTATTTTTTTTTCAAAAAATAAAGCAAATATCCTTCTTTCACGTGATGTAGGGGAGGACGGGGCAACACCGGACAGTGGGTAATGCCGGACACCACCATTCAAAGAATACCTTGCCTATCACTATTCCGCTGACATTGTTTAAATTATCTTTGGACGCCATGGTCGGCGAGTGACAGTCGCTTTGCACGTTGAGCTGCTTAATTCGCTTCATACAGCCCAAAGTTACATTTGTTGGGGTCGCTTCTAAGATATTATGATGTTGTCGTCATTGCTGGGGCCACAGCAACCGACGTCAAACGTTTTTCTCTGTTAATTTTCCATTTCAAGCCTTTTAAGCAATGACTCTGAAATTTGACAGTCATGGCGCACAGCCTGCGCGAACCTCGTGGGCTCTAGCATCTTCACCTCGGGTAATGGCGGACACGTGTCGCGGCATTTCCCATCACCGTTTGACCAACGATTAATTTTCAAAGTCACATATTCTATGTTCCTTTTAAAGATCTATTCAGCATTCCAATAATTAACACAAGCTTCCTTATCCTGTCCCGTTCCGTTTCAGATGTCTCGCAACTATATCCGAACAACTGACCGGGCCAAGTGGTCCACAATCGATATGATGCGCCCTAAAGGCTGTGAAAAGGGTTGAAACCATACGTGATGTCGCAAAAAGGTTCGCAAAAGTTTTCACTTGTATAAACAAGTTTTCAGAGAAAAGAAGGTACACGCGCTCTGTCATTCAGAGTTAAAAATAATTACTTGCAAACATGTCCGGCATTACCCGCACATTTTTGACACCAAAAATTACATTATTTTTTCAACACAATCTGAACGAAAGTCATATTAATTAAAACAATCTACCTGCATGCTATATATAAACCTGATTCGCTGGCCATCGAATGCTGTCAAAACTATCACCCAGCGGCATGGATGGGCTGAGATATGTGAGGAAATGCTTATGGGGTCGGCATTGCCCCGCCCTCCCCTATCTCACATCTGAGTTTTCTCAGCCGTTTTCCGTAAATTGAGGAACAACTTAACGGCCCTATGCATAACATTACGTCGGTCAGTTGTAGCCCTGACGGAGGACTTGGGATGCGTATTTGCAAATGGGCCGGTAGCAGACCCCCATGAATTCCATAAGATAAACAAAAACTGAATATCGGCTTGCAGGAATATCATGTGCTTTGACTTCGAATTCACCTCCGCAGGTGAGTTTTCAGAAATATAAATACAAGTGCCACAGAAAAGTGCGGTAAGTTATTTGTTGTACTAATTGCATCAAAACAACAATGCTTATCGAAGTTGCCGGAACACAAATGAAATAAGCTCGCTCCGTCTGCTTCATTCCATGCCATGCTTAACTAAAGTAAGCACTCAAAGTAAGACCGTAAGTTGGGGAGTGGTCACAACATTTGACCCCGTTTCCTCCTTCCGACTATCGTGCATGGTCCACTGGGGTTCGGGCCGTGTCACCACACGTCTGTGGACGTATCAACGGGTCAGCTGTCCTAAGGAGTAATGCGGCCGCAATGCCGTCAGTCAGCACACAGCAGCCTGCTACCAGCCCAGACACACAACACCATGAATACTGTCTCGGCCTGATCGGCTGCCTGTGCCATGCTGGCCATCACGCTTGGCTGCTCCCGGCGAGGCAACGGCCATGGCGACGGGCTACGGCAGTGGCTAACGGAGCGCTACGGTCAATGGAGGCCACGGCGGGCCGGCCGGTGGTGGCCACGGCAGCTACGGGCGAGGCTAGGTGGAGGGCCACGGCCGCTAACGGTGGAGGCTACGGTGGGAGGCCATGGTGGCTATGGCGGTGGATATGGCGGACACCACGGCTAGAGAACATCATAGCAGACGTTCTCACCAGCTGTGAATGCAACATATTGTTCTACCTGAGCCCACTTCACCCGAAACGTGTTGACTGTATATGCTTGATATCAACAAAGTAGAAATACAATTGCTAATAAGAACCATCACGTGTATATTTATTCTTTGGGCGTTTACTCTGTAAAGTTGCATCGCACTGGGCTACATTTGATCATCTTGCTAGTGATGTCATTAAAAAAACTAACTTTTCCCAATCCAATACCAAACAGGAGGCATTTTGGTTGACCAAATACCGACCGATTTGGATTGAAGCAAAAAATGCCAAAATATTGACCGATTTTGAAATCGTAGGTGGGGTGGTGTATCATTGTATGTAATATGAATAATCAATATTCATTATAATAATATTCATTATAACAATATAACAATATTCATTGAATATTGTATAATGCATACAATGCTTATTTTAAGGACCTGACTTACTGTTGTGAGCAATACCTTCTATCTTGATATAATAATGTTGAGATTTATTAGTATTTATATATGAATTGTTTAAATTTCGAGTAAATTTTGCATCAATTTGCTGGATATAATAGAATCCGCAAAAATGTGACGAAAAGGTGAATTGTTTAAGATAAGCTGACCGAAGAGTGTCCAAAAATGAAATAGCCTGACCGACCGATTACCAAATTGGTTACACAACTTCTTCGGTTACCAAAATTTTGGCTACCAATTGACACCATTATCTGCACCAGCGAACACCCAGCAGGTGTGTTCGCTGGTGCATCAGCACTTGTGATGCAGGGATGGTGGGTGGATGAAGTGTACCGCTGCCNCACACACACACACACATGCACGCACACAAAAAGGCTCTTTAAATGGTAAGTCAGATTGGGGACTGAAGTCTTAACCGACATCAGTAATGGATACACACAGTGTGACGCTCAGGATTGAATCGACAACACATAGCGAAGCCATATATCAGTGCGTTACTCAAATCTGATCTGACATCACATAGCGGAGCCATACAATGTGTTAATTAGATCTGATCTGACATCACATAACGGAGACATACAGTGCGTTACTCAGATCTGATCTGATATCACATAGCGGAGCCATACAGTGCGTTACCTACTCAGATCTGATCTGACATTACATAACGGAGCCATACAGTGCGTTACTCAGATCAGAGCTGACATCACATAGCGTGGCCATACAGTGCGTTACCTACTCAGATCTGATCTGACATCACATAACGGAGCCATACAGTGTGGTACTCAGATCTGATCTGACATCACATAGCGGAGCCATACAGTGTGGTACTCAGATCTGATCTGACATCACATAGCGGAGCTATACAGTGCGCTACCTACTCAGATCTGATCTGACATCACATAACGGAGCCATACAGTGCGTTACCCAGATCTGATCTGACATCACATAGTGGAGTCATACAGTGCGTTACCTACTCAGATCTGATCTGACATCACATAGCGGAGCCATACAGTGCGTTACTCAGATCTGATCTGACATCACATAGCAGGAGTTATACAGTACCTTACTCAGATCTGATCTTACATCACATACTCAGCAGAGCCATACAGTGCCTCACTCAGATCTGATCTGACATCACATAGCGGAGCCATACAGAGTGCGCTACCTACTCAGATCTGATCTGACATCACATAACGGAGTCATACAGTGCGTTACTCAGATCTGATCTGACATCACAGACAAGACATCACACGGCTGAACCGTACAGCTCGTTGTCCACCATACGGGCGGAGGTGACGTGGCCGGTCAGGTCAGCGGGCGGTCCCAGGGAGATCTCGGCGTAGTCTGGGAGGTCTTCTGAACACTGTCGCGGGGATATTTCGGCGTAGTCCGGGAGGTCTTCTGAACACTGACGCGGGGAGATCTCGGCGTAGTCTGGGAGATCTTCTGAACACTGTCGAGGGGCGATCTCGGCGTAGTCCGGGAGCTCTTCTGAACACTCGGCTGATATTTGGCCGGTCTGGTTACCCGGCTCGGCGCCAGCTCTGCCACCGTCCATCTGCCAGGGAGACGGAATTACTGATAATGACAGCCAAAAGGTCTTTGCCTTCGCTAACATATTAACTGTGGAGGGGGAGGGTGTAGCCCCGTCCAGTGGTAGTTGTATCTCCCCAGTTGAGCGAAAAGAAATCCCCAGTCGACGGTAAAAATATCGCACATCCTAAGCTGAATCAACGAAAAAAATATTCCATTGTGACATCATAACATAAAAAGATAGTGCTCGTAACGCCTACTGGCTACTACTATAACAATAACGTGACATTGGACGGCAATGTGATCGGACGATTTTGAACGGTCCGCCACCATGAGCTAACCATGCCCACCATGACCCCAGCGTTTCTAATTGCAACGCTGGGGTCACCGCCAACGTTGCTTTTTGCCTCACCCACTCTGTGTTGTTTTGCTGCACCAACTTATCAGATTTGAAGGTTTGCTGATGCTACAATGGTCAATTTGTTTCCTCAACCGAGCAACACGATCATCCAATGTAACATATTACCCCACATTTTTTCAGTAGCATCCATAGCCGACACCATTATCAAAAGCCCGACGTGGTGTTCGTGAAGCGAAGCGAGCGACGTTAAATATCACGATTGGCTTCTGATAATTATAAATGTCACGCCCACGCGACTCGACTCGATAAGTGTCACGCATCTGTATAATCGCCAATTTTGTTACCACATTTTTTGATAAGTTGTTTTGATTGAATGTTTTTCATCAGACTCCATAAAAATAGACTACGTTTTTAATGTCGCAAAATCACCGAACAACATTCTTCTTGAGGTTAAGGCAAGCCTTGAATAGGGCGAATGCCATTATGACCCTTGAATATACGATCGAGATCCAATGTTAATATTAAATGTAACCGTAGGTATGTTCTTGTCCAGCACTTAAACCGTATGGTCTTATCAATTGTTTATGTTCTTGTCACTTACACTTTCCCCAAGTCTTACGCCATCTGTGCGTCATAATCATACGTCAAATCAGCCAAAATCAGTCAATCAGCGATTTTAGTTACCGAGTATTCCTCTCCCCGAATTTTAGGACTCAATATTAATTAACTAAAAGGGGTATTTATGAAGATGTGAAAGCCTCACAAGTAATTTTCGAGTATGCCCAACAACTTGGCTATCTCAACTCAAAACCACATGTTCAAGGTGAACTGTTACCTTTAAAGGAAATAGTTCACCTTTTTCAAACACGATTTGACTATATTTTGAAATACAACTTCTTTTCATAATGCCAAAAACAGTCATACATTGCGCCGATTCAGGACAGAAGGACGTACATTATTAGTTTTATCAAAACTATATGCGTACTCTCCGCAACGTCAAACGTGTGCTCACCAATCATAAATTTCGAAAGTAGTCGCGTAAGATTAGTGATTACTGTAATATGTGTATAGCCTTTGCCCAGGTGTAGAAGGCCCACATTTTTGACATTCTTTATTTATGGCCCAATTTCTTCGACAAAAAGTCAAATATAGTTCGGCCTGAGAAGACCGTTCAGCCCAGAAAAACTTTGCAGTCAGGGGATTTTTTCAAACACGGGCTACAAAACTGCTATCCTCAGTTCAAAACACATGTTTAAAGGTGAACTATTTCCTTTAACACAATTCATATTATTAACTACATATTGAAACCTAACATAGACAAACTCAGTTATGTCAGATTAAGCAGGCACGTACCAGGATTTTGCTCAGGGAGGGGGGCCACGTCGAAAAAAATCACATTTTGCTGCCTAAAATCTCATTCTATCTAGTGTGAAATCACATGTTTGCTCCTGCAGCCAATATGTTGATGGACAGGGGGGGGGGGGTAGGGTCGGGTTTTCAGAAGAATCTCATTTCTATCTAGTGTGAATTTATTTCGCTCAGTTATCGGGGGGGGGGGGGCATGGCCGCCCGTGCCCGCCCCCCTTGGCTAGTCCTGGATTAAGACAGGTCAGATAAAAGCCAGGCTCAAGGTCAGGTCATTCAGGTCAGGTCAGGTCAGGTCAGGTCAGGTCCATGCAGCTCATGTCAGCTCAGGTCAGATGTCAGCGTCGTTTCCTCACCTCAATGTTGGGCTGTCCGTCGTCGGACAGATGGTCAGCCACCGCTGAGTACAACACCTGCGGTTCAGCCGGTCCACTGGGCAACACCGGACGGCAGAAGTGGCTGGCTCCGTGCTGCTCTCCGACGTCGGCCGGTCCATCCGCTGAACACACTCGTCCTTCTCCAGCCGCCCCATCCGGCTCTGGCCGCTCCGGCCGCTTCCTCTGGCGGTGACGGCGGAACTTCCTGGCGGCGATGACCAGAAGAACGGACACCACCAACAGCAGGGCCGTAGTAGCAGCCATCAGGCGATCAACCACCCAGGTGGAACCACCAGTCAGGTCAGCGGCGCCGAGGCGGGCCAGCCGCTGTCCCGTTCACCCTGCGCAGCGTCCCCGGCAGGTGCTGGCGTGTGAAGTCAGCGGATCAGGGGAGATTGCTGTCGGGCTGTCGCCGGGTCAACCGTGCAAGATGCGCGGCCTTTTACTTTGCCGCCAGCAGGGTGTCAACGATCTGGTCGGCGAGGTCGCTGCCTGGAGGAAAGGCCGTCCATGCCGCCACCGGAGAGACCGTCCTCACCGCCACCAGAGAGACCGTCTTCACCAGCGTCGGAGGAGAGTCCACCCTCGTCGCTGGAGGGACCTTCCTCACCGCCGCCGGAGGGCCCCAGCAGCAACTGGCGTGCCCAGCTGGGTGTGCTGCAGACACAGCCTCCGTGCAGCAGCAGGTCCTTCAGCGTGACCGGCGCTCCGACAGCGAACCTCAGCGAGCCGGGCTCGGCGTGGTCCACGGACAGCTGGCTGATGGAGATGCTGCCGCCGGTGGTGGTGTTTTCGATCTGCAGGCCACTCAGGGCGCTCGGCCGCAGGTGGGTTACGTTCACCCGGCGCAGCACCACTGAGCCGGTGGCACGCACCTGCAGCGCCCCTGGACCCAGCTCACCGATAGCGCTTCTCGTCAGGTTCAGTTGGAACACGTTCAGGCTGACTGCCGCCGGTCCTGCGCTGGTGATCTCGCAGCCGGAGATGATGACGCCGCCGATGGAACCGTAAATACTGCGTGGGGACAGGTGGCCGAGACGACAGTCGGTCAGCGTGAGAAACTGCCAGTCGGAGCTAGCGTCCAGACAGCGCGAATCTAGACTGGACAGCGTCACGGAGTGGAGGGACGCGTGGCCAATGGAGCCGCCGATCGCCGACGGAGGGCAGGACTCGGCGTTGACATCCAGCAGACTCAGGTTTAAGACTGTGCCACGGATTGCGCTGGGCCTCAGCTGCAGGGAGGTGATGTTAACCAGCTCTAGGTGGTGGACTGTACCGTGGATCGCCCCCGTCTCCAGCGTCAGGCAGGCGATGTTGAAGAGTCGGACTCGCTGGAAGCTTGACCCGGCCGGGAAGGCGTCTTGGTCGATGTGAACGCTCTTCACGCCACCGATGGATACCGTTGCGAGGGAGCTCTCCCAGCCGAGGAAGGCCGACGTCTTGATGTGGAGAGCACCGACCCGTCTTACGGTCAGCGAGACGGCTCTATGCGCTCCCACCTGAACCTTGCTGTTGGACTCCAGAACTAGCTCCTGTATGTCAGAGAAGAGGAGACTGCGCAGGTTGTTCTTGTTGGCTAAGGCATCGCCCTTAAGGGCAAATTTGTCTTTATGCGTGATTTTCATATCCTCCAGTTTTGATGCTCTGCTTTCATAAAAGATAGCCTAAGGGAAAAAAGGCCGCAGCTTGTTAGTGAAATTATGTTCTGCTCGACATGTACGTGCTTAAGAAAGCCCTTTCAGAAGGGTTTTCTGTCTCCAATGGCGTTAGACAGGGTGGCATCCTATCTCCATTTTTGTTTAATTGTATACTGATGGATTATCCACTCTTTCTCGACCAGAGTGGTTTTGGATGGTTCACTATCAGGGTAGCGTAATCACTGTTTATCGCCTACGATATGGTCCTCCTTTTCTCCGACACCAATTTGGTTTGCAAAAATGTTGACATATTTGTGCAGATTACGCAAAAGATCATGACATTCTGTTTAATTCTAAAAAGACCGTTTGCATGGTCATGCTCCCTAGGAGCTTTCGAAACGTGATTCTTCCTCCGATCACACTTTGTGGTTATGCACTAAGTTTTGTTGATGATTTCAAATATTCTTGGTTATCGAATTTCCACGCAAAATACCAGAGCGATGATTTGAATTCGTCAACAATATCGAGCATTATGTTGCAGGCAATCACGGTCAGCCGCAAATTCGCTATGTGCACTACTCGGTAAAAGATATTGTAACAATACCTATTGCTCAAACGTAAGTTGCATGCATCTATGGCATTCGTTCATTGCATCTGATCTATCGAAATTCAAGTGTGCTTTAACAACGCTGCTAGATGTTTCGCTACGATAGGGTTGCGGGGTGCGGCTAAATATGGGTATAACAGTGAGCGAAAGCGGCAATGCGCAGTAGTGGCCTGCTCCGGGCACCTTCGCCCTGAGAAAACGAAATCCATCAGAGCCGCGAATGTTGCCGTGCTGCGTGGAATGCAGTCTTTCAACCTTACGCGAAGACTTTGGCTGACTACCGTTGAAAAAAGGTTATTGAATCATCACAGATAATTTGAACCGACCTGTCTGTTTGAAGGGCAGTGCACATTTCTAACAGTAGAAGGATCGATTTTAATATGACTGCCAGTTAAAGCTGCAAAAGGGCGGCTATCTGAGTGACCGCAAACAAGAATCCCCCCAGTGGCACCGGAAAACGAGCATCCGAACGCCGGTAAAATATGACAAACACAACGGTAAGCCCTCCCGTCTCTCGTCTCTAGTCCCTCTCGCCTCTGTTCTCTCTCTGCTCCTCCTCCTCTCCTATCCCACTCTTTCTCCTCTCTCTCTCTTCTCTCTCTCGTCTCTCTCTCATACTCTCTCTCTCTCTCTCTCTCTCTCTCCTCTCTCTCTCTCTCTCTTCTCTCTCTCTCTCTCTCTCTCTCTCTCTCTCTCTCTCTCTCCTCTCTTCTCTCTCTCTCTCTCTTCTCTCTCTTCTCTCTCTGTCTTCTTCTCTCTCTCTCTCTCTCTCTCTCTCTCTCTCTCGTCTCTCTCCTCTCTCTCTCCTCTCTCTCTCTCCCTCTCTTAAAACTTATCTCTTCTGAGAGGTGGCACATTCTGCTTCCCCAGGCGTGATGTAGATCGTCATAAGCAGCAGTATCACCACATTTCTAGGTACCAATTCTTTCGAAGCATGATGCCTCGGCCAAAACTGAATTGCCAATCATGTCTGTCTGGTACGATGTCCTGAGAACATGAGAATAGAATAAAATCGTAAAAGAGAGAGTTCAAAAAATGAAGTAGTCTAAACGTCAAAAGGGGTGGTGGCACAATATCTGTTCCCCGACGAGGATGTAGATCGTCATAAGCAGTCAGTATCACACACATTTCTGGTACATTCTTCTGAGCATGATGCTCGCCAAACTGATGCAATCATGTCCTGTCTTGGTTTTACCCGAAATCCGTCTGGACTGGACATGGAGATACGGAATACACCATATCAAGTGGGAGGGAGAGGGAGAGGAGGTAGAGGTAGAGGTAGAGGTAGAGGTAGAGGTAGAGGTATATTTAGAGGTAGAGGTAGAGGTAGAGGTATAGGTAGAGGTAGAGGTAGAGGCAGATGTAGAGGTAGAGGTAGAGGTAGAGGTAGAGGTAGAGGTAGAGGTAGAGGTAGAGGTAGAGGTAGAGTAGGAGGTAGAGGTAGAGGGTAGAGAGTAGAGGTAGAGGTAGAGGTAGAGGTAGAGGTAGAGGTAGAGGTAGAGGTAGAGGTAGAGGTAGAAAATAAGGGGATACATTGAATTAAAAATACTATCACTGCTTGATGTGATGTGAGTGCCGGATAAGTGGAAACAGGCATGTGTTGTGCCATTATTCAAAAAGGGTGATGATGTGATCCAGGTAACTTTAGACCTCTTTCTATTAACAGTGTACCAGGAAAGCCATGCAAAAAATGCGCATGTAACCAATTATCGACATATCTTGATCAGAATCATGTATTGTGTGAAAATCAGCATGGCTTTCGCAGTAGACACTACTGAAACTGCAATGATTGATGCTCTAAATTTTATATCATCAAGTATGGATAACGGCCATTTAACAACCTTACTAGCTGCTGACACGTCCCGTGCGTTCGACAGTGTGGAACATCTACGATTGCTAGACAAACTGGGATGGTATGGCGTGGATCGTCACTGGTTTGATGATTGGCTGAAAAACAGGACCCAGCG
>VOPJ01004784.1:0-36625 GCA_014673585.1 Semibalanus balanoides
CGCTTCTGAGAGACGCCCCAGACGGCTGACGAAGAACTTATCAAGGGTGTAGTCGAGGCTCGTGACCAGGGGAGGGGGGTGCGTGGAAGCCGTTTTTTGACGAACAGTAAATATTGTGCATTCGATAGGAATGCATCATATTGATTTGTGTCTCGTGCATACTTCAAAAATGTTCTTGAACTGAACAAATAATTAGGATTTTGCGAAAAAAAAGTGGCTTGAGGAAAATTTGCCACATAAGCTGTCATTAAACTCAGCTACAAGTGATATTTAAGCAAAAAGAACACTCATACAACCGGGGTCGTTTTGTTGGTAGGGGGGAAATTCAGTGGCATATTTACCAAAGGCTGGTGAGCAGGGGGTAGCAGACTATCAGCAAGAAAGTTGTTTACCCGGGGGAAAGGAGCGCGTTGTCTGCAACTGTGCGCAGGGGCGTCGCCTATAATTTTCGAGTCGGTAGTCGGCTGAAATGACGGGAAAGATGTAATCCAATTTGCTGCGTGTATTTAAATCCATTACTAATTTTTAATTTGGATTTTCCTGTTATAGCATAGGTAGATGTTATTTAGCGCCGCGAAGCGACACGAAATTGTTACGTTTTGCTTATAAAATCTAGAAATAAACACGGTGTAGAGGAGAAATAGGGCCTTGTGAAGGATGACAATGTACAAATGTTATTTACTCAATTCAGCGTTACGACAAACCGGAAAGAATGACGATGGGTTCGTTATGACGATGGTCACTGATGTGACGCCACGAAGTGGCATGACAATTTTGATTTTAGGTCGTGGAAAAGGATTATTTTATAATGAAACCAGACCATTAGCAGAGCCAAGCCTCAGATAACCCCTTTTTCTGGTTGCACATCTCGGTATGATGCAAAATATTGGTCCCTGGTGCCAGCATTTACCGCTAGGGAGAGTCTATGCCAGACACTTCATGCAATTTATTTTCCCATTTTCCAAGTTTACTAAATTTCGAAATCAAAAATAAATTGCGAATTTGTCATGCACGTGCCGTGAAGCGGCGCGAAACTTTCACTTTTTTGACGGTGAATAGCTGGATTTTGACTCCTGCAACGAATTTTTTTACGATAAATTTGCAGATCCCGACCGTTTGTCCGACCGTTTTTTTTGTTTCTTTTTTTTTTAAAGAGAAATCATAGTTTGAGGACCTTTGGGGGGCATACTTCGTGCTCCCCCTGCATATGCCCATGCATACAACTATTATTGCGCCGCGAAACGGCGTCAAAATTTGAGGTTTTGAGCGGGCTGGATAACTATGTTTTGCTATTGGAACCAGGATTCAGGGGCAAAACGAGGAAATAGTTATGTAGCAAAACGTGGGAAGGATGCAAAGACCATGCTACCCGCGATTTAAGGGCAAACGTGGTGTCTGGTCCCATGTCTTACCCCCTTCTGCGGACATCAGTGTGTTATGTGTACATTACTGAAAGTTCTATCATGTACTAGACCTCTTTTTGGTACTGGCAAAAGAACACTCATTGATTTGCCGCCACATAGCGCGTGTAATTTTTTGCTATTAATATTGTTGGTCTGGCTAACTAGGGCCCAAAGAAAGTGTTCTAAATAAGGTGGTGTATCAGCCCTAGGGCACCAATGCGCTCAATGGATTCTTTTCTTCCTTTGGCGGGAGGCGGCGGGACGACGATGGCGGCGGCGGCGGCGCGGCGGCGGCGGGGCGGCGCGGCTCGCTCGGTGGCGTGCTGCGGTGGTTGCTGTGCCTTTAACTGTTTGGTATTTGCTTGCGGGAAAGTCTGAAGGCCAAGATTGCAACTCACGCAGTCGATCCACGACAAGGAGAGCACTTTTAAAGACCGTCCACCACCGTGACAACATGTCGATGTTTCTTTGTGCCGGGAATTGCAGGTCGCTCCAGACGTACGCGAGGAGGTCAGCCGGTGGCCGCCTGCGCGAAAATAAACGCCTCGGTGGCGGGCGACAGGTTCGAGGTGCTGACGCCGAGTTGCTTGGCTGCGGCTGGTCCGATGACCGTCGATTCTGCCCCCGAGTCTGGTGTCCACAGAATTGTCCCGTGGCCTTGGCTGTGAACGACCCGTATGTGCACACGTGGCGAACGCCGTGCTGTCACAGTCCCTAGCTGGACATCCGATACCGACATCCGGTCTGGGCTCTGACGGCTGATCGATCGCTGCGGCCGGTCCTCTGTCCTCGGGCTGGACGGTTCTGCCTTGGACGCCGTCTTGGGCGTTGCCCTCTCCGTCGTGGGGCGGCCACGGGACACACCTTTTCCGAAGTGCCACTACGTGGCCGCATTTGGTTGCACATGTGGCGGCCGCGCGGGGCACGAATTGATGCCGATCGGGAGTGGTGCCAATTCACCAACCACACCATCCATAACTGCCTCGCGGTTCGTTCGCGGCGCGCTGCGCGAGTTTGGTTTCGCGGTCGCGCCTAATACGCAGCACCTGGCTGAATGCTGTCCCTCTGCAGCATCGGCCGCCGAGGTCAATTTGAGCGATTTTCCGCGAGCGCGACAGATGTCTGTGCCACTTTTTCAAAAGAGTCAGGTCTGGCTCGCTGAGCAGTATTCTCAATGTCTCTTGATCGCGCACGCCGGTGACCAGCCGGTCACAATGCTGCGTTTCAGAGCAGTGTAGACAAAAATCGCAAAACTGCGCGATTTCCTTTAAGCTCATGCAGTAGTCATCAAACCGTTCAACGCTTCCGCTTGCTGGCGCATGAAAATTCTCCTCCTGTCCAAGATGATGTTTCTTTGACGTCGCTTTTTTTTTTAAAATGGAAGCTCCATCGCCTAAAGGGAGTGTGCCTACTCTTTTGAAATGTCAAATATATTTTTATTACGGAAGAAAGCTAACCTGCCTTTGATTATTGTTACGGATAAAATTCACGTCTGGAGCCCCTTTAGTTTGAATTTTTTAACCTTATTTTCTGTTTTTGGGCATTTGTTTTGTTTCAAAAACCCTCAAAAACCCCGATCGTCACATAAATAATCAGAGTAAGCGGAAAATGGTTACCTATACTGGCGCACCTGGCCAGAGCTAACAATATATGCTAGCGTTGTAATTTAAGAGCAATGCTTCTAGCCGCGAAAGCTCTCCTGGCGACTATCGATAATTAAGTAC
Source organism: Semibalanus balanoides (assembly GCA_014673585.1). Classification (NCBI taxonomy): domain Eukaryota; kingdom Metazoa; phylum Arthropoda; class Thecostraca; order Balanomorpha; family Balanidae; genus Semibalanus; species Semibalanus balanoides. The sequence continues at coordinate 3,128 of VOPJ01004784.1, forward strand.
TTCCAGTGTGTGATTGGCGACTTTGGAATATCTCAGCAACTAAAGTGATTCTGGGGAAATGAAGTACATGGCTAAATTCAAGAAAAATGTTCTACAGACTAGTATCAACAACTCCACATGACCAATGTGAGTAGGCACACTCCCTTTAATGACCGTCTGGACGTCGCTGTCCGCTGCCACGTCGAGGGTGAAGGTGACAATTCTTGCCCACTCATCATCCAGCAGACTGTGCAACGTTGCCCGTTGATCGGCGTCTGGGAGAAGGTGCAGCTTCGTCAGCCTGACGAAGCCCTCGAATTTGGTTTTCCACGCAGAAAACTCGCGTAGGCTGTGCGTGGGCCGTCATGCAGTGGAAGGGGAACCCCGGGGCGGGCCTAGCGTGGTAGCGCAGCCGTCCCGGCGATAGCAGGCGAACGCTGTTCGTTCGTCGTGGTTGGGCTGGCCTCACTGACAGGTGACTCTTGTCGGGCGGGTAGGCCGGGCGAAGTATCGCACTGAGCCCGCATGTTCGTCATGATGCGCTATGCCATATGGCTGCCATTCGCTCGTCCTGCCTACGGAACTGCTCGGCAGTGTTGTCCCGGAGCTGCTCAGACAGCTGCTCGGTTATGCTGCCCAGAGCTGCTCGCATCGTAGGGTCCAAGGTGGGCAGGTGCGGCGGCTCGCCGGCGGCGGGAGCCGTGTTTGTCCCATGATAGTTCGCTGTATCAGTTATCAACGCTGCCTGACACTGACCTCTCTGAAATTACTGCACTTTTCACTGATGTCCTACTGACCGCGCCATGTTCAGTTTCAGAGATCGGCTGCACGTGTTCACTGTATTAAGTCTCGAGCCTAACTGACGGGAGCGGGGCAGCCACATCTGGGATCCCCGCTCCCCATGTGGGGAACACGGGGAAGGTCGAGGGAGACCACGTGACGTCAGGGACAGCACAACACCACACCTAGATTAGAGAAATTTCAGATATTCCCAACGGCAGCTAAATAAAGTACTAAGTAAAGTATGTGGTCTGATTGGCTGATTTTGGCCTATAATTATACATCCATACATCTCTGGTACACTTTAAATCAATAGAATATGCGTTAGCTGCCTGGAAATCATTTGATTGACTGGACTATATTCTGTAGAGTACACATTTTTCCCGCAGGTTTTTCCTGGCATATGCTTTTCCCGACGTGGCCTTGTTCCTGGCACAGGCACGTAGCCAGGATTTATATTACATGGATTTCCAGCCATGAAAACACATTACTAAAAACCCAAATGACGATCCCTATGGATTCGTTCTAAAAAAAAAAAAAACGATGGTCAACAAACATCTTGACATCGATAATTAATCAGCACGCACGTGCGGCCCGTTTTTATCCCTTAACTTGTCATTATTTCGTTTCAAAAAGGTGGGTTTTCAGAAATGTACTGGAAACACCAGAGCCTCCCCCATCCTCCTGGATTCAAGGGGACACGATGCCCGGTGCCTCCCCTCGCCCAACAGTGTCGCATACCGGCACGGTGCAGGTGCCCCTGCCCCCAGGTACACCGTCGCCGTTTTGGCCCTGTACGCCGGCGCGGTCGTGGTACTGGCACGCCGGCGCGGTGGTGCCCTGGTGCACTGGCGCGGTGGTGCCCTTGGTACACTGGCGCGGTGGTGCCCTTGGTACACTGGCGCGGTGGTGCCCTTGGTGCACTGGCGCGGTAGTGCCCCTGATACACCGGAGCAGTGGTGCCCAAGGCTATATAACAATGTGGTGCCCCTGGTACACTAGTGCAGTGGTGCCCCTGTTACACCGGCGCGGTGGTACCGAAGGCCATATAACAACGTGATGCCCCATGTACATCGGCGCGGTGGTGCCCATGGTTCAAAGAACACTGAATATTTAGCGCTGCGCAGCGGCGCGTATTTTATATTTTTTGCTTATTTTGTTGGTGCCCCTGGTACCCCGGCGCGGTGGTTCCCCTTCACGGCGCAAGGGGGAAGGTCATGACCCCGGTGACCCCCCTCCCCCAGTGGATCAGCCACTGACTCGATTTGTATATTTGTGCATTGCATTAAACTTCGTTACAATGGGCGTCACATACAGGTAACCATTAAGAGTTGAGGCGCCCCTTAGCCCAAATCATCGTCATCAACTTAATAACAATGATATATTACATCATTGAATGATAATGATAGTAATAATCATTTACATCATCATTAATTACAATGACGTCCATATGTAACATTTGTTGTCTCTTTGAAGTATTGTGATCAAGATAATAGCCGTTTTCCAGCGAATGGATATTTTGCGTGCAAAAGTTTTAAAACCATCTTTAAGATTGTTTTTGAAAATGTTTTTAGTTATGTAAGTTTTAGTATACGATATATTCCATAGAAAAAGTAAGTTCTGGATTTAGGTGATATTATAATTATTTAAGAGTTTGGAAACCATGAAATAGCTGCCTTTACAAGATGTATGATACCAAAAATGTTCGTTCTAAAGACCCGATAATATGCGTCTAGAGAAACCGCGTTCGTCAGTTAAAGGGAAGCACTGGCCTCCTTGCCAAAAAGTTCTCAAAGTACCGCCCTTTGTGGTGGGGGCAAAATATGAAGTAATTGCTGGTTGAACACGATTAGACATTTGTTTCTCACAAAAACATTGCTCATTTCATGAGAAATGCCGATTTCATATTTGGGGCGATGGCACCGGTCATATGGGAAGGGGAATTTTTTGGGGAAAAAATAAAACCTTCAACGCCAGCCCATAAGTATGATAGGTGTATGGCTAATGTATGGCCAGAAGTAAAAACAAGTCGACTGTAAATCAACATTTTAGTAAAGAGAGACCAAAGACATCGGAATCAGGTCCCAATTCAAATACATTGGGGGACTGAAGGGAATGTTAACAGGGATGTCAAAATCAAACTCGGGGAAATTTCTCTGTGTTCGACCGTCAGTGGTTTGTTTTAACTTTTACCATATCCAATAATTGCATATGCCAAGCAGCCAAAATGGCTATCTCAACTCAAATATAATGTTAAGGTGGCAGTGTCCCTTTAAGCATATCGCCATATTAGTTACTCAATCTGGCAGCGTCATGGATAACAGGTCTGCCTTTGCATGGCGCGATAATGCGCTAAAAACGATTCGCTGGAGGCGAGTCAATTATGAGTCTAGGGGAGTTCGCTTTGTTGAGCGACCAATAGCGTGCCCGAGACCGATATGTTTCGAGATATTCTGAAAAATGTCAGTAGGTGAAGATCACAGCTAACCTGTACATAATTATCTTGCTAGTTACCACCAAACCGCAATTTTGTAACATAGTATATTCTTACCAACATATTACAAAATTATGAGAGACATTTCAAGGCAAAAATCGCTTGCAAAAGTTGCGTAGTTAAGGAAATAAAAAGTATACTAAAACTTTCATACTAAAACATTTTAAAACATCTTAAGAATGTTTTAAAACATTTCGTGCAAAATAATCCATCGTGAAAACGACTAATGTTATCTTCCATCATCGAACCTTCTACACTTAATTTTGATCTTCTCTCACTTTTTTTTTTAAGAAATGTATTACTTATTTACCCATATATGTAGTATTCGGTCGCAATAATAGCCGAGTGGTTTAACCCTCGCCCGGGTACGGGGGTGGATGCCACCCCCATGGCTTTTCCCAAATAACTCACGTAGTTGTTAACTGATCGCGATGAAACTTTGAGTACCCTACTTTTGAAAAATTTGACAAATATTTTGAAAAATGTAGAACTTCCAAGTTACATGACCCGCGACCTATGACATGTTTCTCAAAGTCATGTCAGGCGAAACTGGCGTCCCGTAGTATCGATCCTTGTTACATGTGCAGTTTCCAAGTGTTTGACGTTCAGTAGCAAATGCAAAGGTGTTTCCAGCTGACAGGTGAGTCTTCTGCTGAGATTGTGGCCTCGACTGACCTTTTCTGAAGTCAACCGAGGTCACTGACCTCCGATGACCTCAGACGGCTTTTTTGGCTTCTGGCCGCTTCTAGAACAGTTTTTGAAGCTGATTTCAAATGTTAGAGCCATTTGACATGATAATATGTTTCACTGGGATCACGCACATCCAAAGTTCATCCGAGGTCACTGACCTCAGATGACCTGACATTAGATTTGTGAAATTTGGCAGCTTTTAGGTCATTTTGTGACGCTTATTTAAAATTTGGCATGTATTAGGCATGCTAAGATGTTACTTAACCGTTTTGGCTCGATCTGTATTCAAAATTCGCACTTTTACGATTTTTGACATTTTTGGTATTTTACATGACATCAAAGGTCACCTATTGAACCATGACCTTAAAATGAGATGTGTTTGGCTTCCTCTCGTCACATGCTCGTTCTTTAATCGAAGCTCTAGCTCAATTAGGGGCGAAACGGCAAGGGGGTTCGTAGTCCTCCTACTTGAACACGCAGTGATTTGCCTTACCCGGACGAAGGTTAAGGCGCTGCACTATGGGCCAGAATCCCGATCTAGCCCGCCATAACTGATTATGGACCTCATATGACCTTTTTCAGCCTCCGGTCATTGGTATGGGAACTTTGAGCAAGTATTATGAATTTGGAAACCATTTCGTACTAATTCCAATCGATTTAACTCATCTTTTGGTCACCAGATGGCTCTAGATTCCGGTGGGCGTAAGCCGGCCACGTATTTCGGTTTGCCACATTTTCTGATTGCCAACGACTAGTACTTAGGGAGGAACAAGTCAGTCAAAAATATAGATATTGATTTGAAATTTGGTTTAGGCATCGTCCATACTTAATTATCCAATATTACATACGTGTTTTTTAATGTTTTTTAAAACTCTTTCCGTACAGGGGTTCTAAAGCGACCTTCCCCTGAGGGTTTTCTTACATAACTCACTACGCATCAAGTTTATCTTGCTGAAATTTGCCGTAAACCAGTACAAAAACATATAAATTGCTGTCAGATTGGCATTGACTAATTCGGTTGAGAAAGTGTTGGAAGATAATGATGTTTTAGTGAGTCATGCTGGTGGGTAAGACGATAAAATGTTGGCGAATCGGTTGAAATATAATTTTGTAGCCAATTGCAACCTAAACGACGCAAGGTAGAAACTACATTTTTCTTTTAAACTGATGATGTCGGATTTTCATATTTTTTTTTACCCAAAATGAAATAAAATACATTTTTAGGAAAAATCACTACAAATCAAAATTTCAAAAAACGAATACATGTTATACATGATATGAATTACTAAACAAATTTCAGAGCAATTCTTTTTTGACTGAGTGTGGCTACCCATGTAGAAACTCAACGTCTTTTTGTGAAAATCATTTTTATGAAATTTTTGACCAGATATCGAAAAAATATATATTTTTTAGTATTTATGGTGCACATTGACTAGGGTAATATGAGTTTTATTCACATTTATAATTATAATTTGCAATGTTTCCTCACGAGCAAAATCGCTATTCTGGAAGTGGTCGAGTTGAGGTATTTCTTGACCGCTTGGAAGGTTCAACCGTTAGCCCTTAAACCTAAACATTGCATACCGTTAGATTCCTCACATGACAGGCAACATGCTGGTTCTTACCGTTTTGCTCTATGGTGCTTGGTTTGGAAGTTAATAAGGGGTCCCACCTTCCCCACCTTATCGCAGGCACGGCAGCGGCTGCGCACGCGGCGGGCGGCAGAAATAATACAATCACCCCGTTGGAATGCGGGGCAAGTTGGGGCAGGAAGTTTGACTTGCCTCAGCAAGCCAAATCATTGAGGGTCACTACCATGCTTGTACTTCCGTGTTATCGTGTGTTATTCATTAGNAAAAAGTGGTACACATAGGCCTGTGTTTAAGGCCGGCACTCGGCGTTACCTGGTCTCTAATTACCGTGAGTCTTACCAACTGCCGTGAATGGGTAAGTACAGCATATTGGTGCGCCGGCCTGCAAAACCTCTGGGACCCGGGGATTTCCGAACTCTGAAGCTGTACGGGCCCCTCTTGGGATTTGTTCTTATAGTCTTGAGAAATCTTGGTAAACTGTCGACTGGACAAGAATAATTCAATCTCACGTGACCGAGTTCGATAAGTAACTGACCAGGGACGTGGGAACCGGGGGGGCAGAGGGGTCAACTCGACCCCCCAACTTTGGAGCTGGGGGGCCCCGACGCCCACCCAACTTTGTACAAGATCACTCTTCTCTGTATTAGAAGCACATACTTTCCATATACTTTCGATGGCAAAAGGAGAGTAACGACGGCAAAAGGAGGCCCTCCCCCGTCTTTTAACATGATCTTAAACTCTCAATTAGAGCAAGGGCATTGTCTACGAAAGTTTGCTTATGTTTTGTAAAACAAAGGTTGCAGTTTCAATCAAAAATTTAAATAAAGAAAATTAAACTGCATTGCATTTGGAACTGGTTTTGCATCTTCCATCCAAACAGTGGCACCGCACATTTGACCATCGTAGCTGGAAACACTGCTAAATCCAGCGCACCCCTGGCATAGGATATGTTTCTTCGTTCGTAACGTTGATAAGCTAGTTCTTGTCACAATCACGGTACATAATACTCATGGTCACAATGTTGTAATGCGTTTTTTTGGAGGTTAAATGCTGTTATTCATAAGATTAACTAGGGCGCCAAAGAAGTAAAATACCATTTCAGCATATCTGGCATTGGTGTAGGTCACGGTGTTCGTTTTAACCCTTATTCCCTGCGGGCGCGCCAGAATTACGTAACCTGCGTGGGGGGAAGATTCTGCCCCCCCCCCCCCAGAGATATCGAGAATACCGCCGCGCCGGATTTCCGATGGGCACGAACACCATTCGATTCGTCGTGACGAAATATTTCTTCTTGGTCCTGAAATTGCTTTTGTTCAAAAATGGGGGCAGGAGGCATTTTTCCTTCAATAATATTACTTCTAACAATGTCATCCATCCTCGCCCACATTAAAACATTTCAATGTCATGGTCTTTAAGGTACTAAAATGAAGAATCATAGGCGTACTCAAGAATACAAAATTGGGGGATTTTTGGATAAAAAATATGTACTGTTCGTGAGTGTCTGGGACGTGGGAACGTCACATGTGGGATTTGTTGCTGTAATTTGTTAAATATAACATATTGTGCATAAGCGGATTCAGGTAAACAACGTGGGGGGACACCATGTGCGGAACGCCTTTTATCATCTAGCTTATTTGAAGTTGGGCCTAAATTGACGGAGGATATCGCCTCCCATTTTATGTACCTGAGTTCGCCTCTGCACCAAAATATGTATAATCCAATTATGTATATGTACGAGTATATATCAGTGACTTAGTTTCTGACGCTTGTATTCCACCGCAAACTACGAAGGAAGTATGCGCCGCATGACCGCATTCGTAACGACCTCCCAAAAACATGACCCTTGAGCCGCCTCTGCTGGACCGATTTTCCCCAAATTTTGACAGAACACGTGTCATTCATATTTAGGAAAAGTCCGAAAGTTTCAAGACGATAGACGTAATGGTTCAGAAGCGGCGGGCGAAAAACTACCGGGGGCAGAATCTGCCCCCCGCAAGGAATAGGGTTAAGCAAAATGCGTCATGCCTCATTATACATTATATAAAACGCGTCATTACAGCATCGTACCTGAGGTATGATGTCGACTCTGCTCCACTGACGTTCAGCAGAGAAAGAGTCGGTCAGGACTCAGGGGTCGAAAAGGGGAAGTGGTCACCAACGAAATTCCGGACCAAGGCGGTCGCCGGCATTGACGCATCCAGAACGGGTGGCGATATATCGGGGATAGATTCCGATATACCGGGTGAACGGGTTGCGATATATGGCGATAAATTATGTTGGCGATATAATGGGTGGCGACCACAGCGATATATCGCTTTTTAGCTATCATTTTTGCTACCTCAGTTTCGCCAAAAAGTTCGCCCCCCCCCCAACTTGAAAGTACTTCCCACGCCCCTGAGTAACTCTGTCCCGCAGATCTCTTACAAATCGATTGTTAGGCTATAACGGCTTATTGGTGATATATGCTGCGACGCGACGCGAACAGCAGAACGTCGGTGACGGTGGCGTTCCCGTTTTTTGCGTGTTCCTTATCATTGACCTATTATGCAATTATTTGTTCAGCTGCAAAATCAACGTGGGTTACAGTTCCAACATCCAGGGCAGGTTCAGTGAACCCATCTCCAAGCAGTTCAAAGTGGCGTTCATAGTGCAAAGTGCAAGAATAAGCAACCGATTGCCGAGACGTAAAACCGACACCATTGTGTCTATTCCGTCGAAACTTCCAATGTAACCTACCTGGGTCACCAAGTGACCTTAAAGGGAGTGTGCCTACTCACATTGGTCATGTGGAGTTGTTGACACTAGTCTGTAGAGCATATTTTTCTCGGAAATTTGCCATGTACTCATTTCCCAGAATCCACTTTATTGCTGAGAATATCCAAAGTGCCAATCACATACTGGGCAGTAGATTAATTATCAATAGTCGCCAGAGAGCTTTTCGCACTAGAAGCATTGCTCTTAATTACAACGGCTAGCTTATAGTTAGCTCTTGGCCAGGTGCGCCATTATAGGTAACTCTTCGCTATCGGTTGCTATAGTCGACATTGCGTTTAGATTTTTGAAACAAAAACAAATGCAAACAGAATATAAGTAAAAATTCACAGGTGATTAGCGTGGCTTCCAGATCTGTAGTTATCGTAACCATTAATCAAAGCAATTAGCTTTCTTTAACTCTGATAATAAAAATATATTTAGACATTTTCAAAGAGTAGGCACACTCCCTTTAAAGGGAATATAGCACCTTGGGAAATGTATGTAGAATGCATGGGGAGAAGAATGCCCTGATTACGTCCTGGCATTTCATTTTTTGCGAGAAAAATGATTCAGAATTGTTGTAATTTGAAAATAGTAAGATGTTTACATGTGGACGTCACACCAATCTTGCGTCACCAAGGCGAGTTGTGTCGTCACAAGGAGGCATCGAACCGGGCAAACCTTGCGCCGCCCAGGAAGCTGCTGTGCGGCACCGCACGATGGCGTGCACCCGGTAGGCGTGAAACGCGACTGGCGGTCGACCGGGCGTTCGCTCGCGCCGGGTGGGGACGTGGGGCACGCATACGTGAACCTCTAGTGTGCCGAGCGCCTGACCGACGTCGGTGGCGGACGGGCGGACGCAAGGTAACTGAAATGACTGAGGCGACGGTTGCAAAAATGCGAAGTTCGGTGGCAATCACAGTGGAGTAACTAACTGATGACGTATGCGAAACGTCACGGATTTTGTGACGTTGAAATATGACCAAAACATATGACCAACGGTTTGCGGTTTGAAACTCAGCAACTTAGGTCGCTTGAGGGAAAAATTTCGGATTTGGGGGTTCTCAGCACACCCGACAATTCTGGCTTCTTACCGTAATAAAAATATATTTGACATTTCAAAAGAGTAGGCACACTCCCTTTAACCTCAGATCAAATCTTGCATTTGTTCTAACCAGACCATGTGCTTTGCAGATTCCTACCACAGATACTTAAAGTTGAGCAGCCAAGACCTACTTAAAGGGACACTGTCACCTTCCCAAAAGTTCACAAATGTACGCTGCTTGTGGTGCTAAATATAAAGTAATTACTGCCGAGTGCCGAACACGATTATGACATTTGATTCTCACATACAGTGCTCAATTTCATAAAAAAATAAGTTTTAATATTTGGGCTGATGACGTCATATGAAGGAATTTCGGGAATTGAGAAAACCTTCACGCTGCCATATGTACGGCTAATGTATGGCCAAATGTAAAACAAGTCGACTATCATCAACGTTTAGTAAAAAGAGTGACGACGTCATTGTATCAGGGTCCCCGTTCAAATACACTGGGGACTGGGGATGTTACAGATGTCAAAACCAAATTCAATATTATTTGTGATTCGACCTCGGTGGTTGTTTTAACTTCTACTATACATAATTTCAATGCCTAGCATGGAAAATGGCTATCTCAACTCAAATATAATGTTAAGGTGGCATTGTCCCTTTAAGCACTCATCGCGTTTCATTCGTGGGCAATTACATATATTGTCCTGTATTTGAAGGTTAGAAAGTTACAGAGGGTTGTGAAGATGATTCTCTATATTTGCGTAAATTGGTTCAACGCTCCATTTTATTTCCAAGTAAAATACGTCATATTTATATAAAGACAATATATTGACATGTTATTGACATGTTAAATACATGGCAAAGAAATGTGTCAAGACTGATTTCAAAACACATACCTACAAACAAACACACCACAGGGACGTAGACAAGGGAGAGGGGAACGGCCTCCCTGAGCAAAACAAATTTACACTAGACATAATGGGATTCTCTGACGACCCGAACCCCGTCAATACCATATGGCTGAGTAGCGAAATATTACTCAACCACCGATTTTGCTGAGGGAGGGCCGGCCACCCCTCCCTGAGCAAAATTCTGGTTAGGTGCGTGCCTGACACTTCACACCAAGCAGCAACCAATGCCGGACCTAATTATCAACGAGCTGCTATGCTTTGTCATGATGTAAACAAAACATGTCTATCAGCAACAACAAAGCACATGCAGATAGTTGAAAGTTTGCCAACTTGCCACTGTTATCGGAAGAGCTTTTGGCTGCTAGTTGTAAGCGCCAGAATTGGGACTCACTCAGTAACTATTCTAACATTGAAATTATAATGTCCTGCGCCATGAGCGACTTGTGAATGATTCCGATTGAATCATTTTGTTTTATTGAATCATTATTTTTGATTGAATCATTCATATTTCACATGAATCATTCATGAATCGATTCACCTCCTCATGAATGATGCAATGCATCATTTATTGAATAATTCATACAAAGAAAAAAGGGTGATTTAATTATTCATAGCACAATTAATCACTCTTTTTGGAAGGACAGCAGAAACTATACAAACGATAGTCCACCCTCATAATGGGGAATGAAACTGAGTCAACACTCAACACATGTCAAGATCACTTTCAGCACCTTCATTTGGTCTGTAAACACCCTCATTCCGAATATATGCACTGTAATTTGCACTTACGCATTGCTAATTATTGTGATTGAATCATTCAATGAATCATTCATGATTGATTCACGTAAGCCTAAGAATCACTGTGACTTATTCACCAGTAATAATGTTAAGTAATTGAATCATGATTAAAAATGAATCATTCATGTTTGCTGGTGAATCATGATTGAATCATTCATGAAAATTTGAATCATTCACAAGTTTGGCCATGAGACTTAGCAATTGTCTGATTTTTCGCTATGTTTGCGCTGAGGTTACGTAGGCGCTTTGAATTGACCCTCTGAGAGCCTTAAGCGGCCTGCCTCGCAAGAGAGACGCATCACTGTAAGGTCTGCTCTCTAGTCGCCTTGCCAATGTGGCAGGCAGGCAGCGAATTTTTCCGCTAATGCGGAATTTCCCAAGAACCTGAGGAATAAATCCAATGGGCCCGTACAAGTTCAGAGTTCGGAAATTTGCACCCGGGACCGAACCTGGGACATTCCTGTCATCAGCCTATCGCTCCACCGACTAGGCTATTTCGACAACAAAATAGGACGAACCAATCGCCGTGGTTAAATAAGTGCAGTATTCTTAGAACTCCATTTACAGAATGCTGTTCTTGTGCATTCACGGCATCTTGATAATATTAGGCCCAGGCATGAGGAATTGTTCAATCGGATGTTAGAGTCATGGCAAACGCAACAACTTCTGTTTAGCACATGACCTGACCTTATAAATCCATCCTTTCAAAAGAATGAAAAGAGCAGGAATACATTTATAGATATGACATGCTATGATTTACTAAACCACATTATCTATATGACACGACATCGCGTATCCATGGATACAAAAGTTACATCATTTTATGACAGATGTATGTCAAAATACCATACTTTAAAGGTGTCTTTAGGATGGCAGCCAATGTCAAGGCTTCTGTCAAAAAAAGCATAAGCAGATTCAACAAACCTCGTGCCCTAAATTATTGCTAGTCATGCTATTTATTTTGTTCTTTTTAGTCTTAACTACTTCACGAATAATTAAACAGATGCTGATCAGCAACGGCTGTGGAGTGGAGGTAGCAAAAGCTGATATTTTTAGGAAACAGACCTGACCCGGTCCGGTCTCAAAAGCTGAAAAATTGGCCTAGTTATACCCGATGCAAGGCAAGTTTTGACCCAGCGGACCCACCTTGCAAAATGTTGTCTTGCAACAGCTAATACTGACAAATCTTCACTTTACAGCTAGTGCAAGTAAAATCACTCTTGCAGTTGCAAATACATACAGTTCAGATTGGCCGACAGCACAAAGAAAGCTGAGTTTTAGTGTTCCTACTTGCATACAACCAGCATGAAACATAAGTTGGCCCCAGTCTGTACCCGGTATCATTTGGCAGGACCCAGTCTGGGACCAGCTGGGTCCAGACTCAAGACTGGGTCTAAAGACTGGCTCCTCGGGTCCACGTTTTGTCATCTCTACTGTGGAGCACCGCACTGGCCATAGACCACAAAACACGAATAACCATTGCACGACACTTGACGAAACGGAACCTGTAAACAGTCCAAAACTCATTATATTCAATGACGTCACTACAAAGGAAACGCAAGAGCGCTCAAGCCCATTGTACAACATAACTGTAAGATACAAGACTCCAAGCTACCAGCTGAAGCATGAACTATGCCACACAAACACAATACATTGTCATTGATCGTACAAAGCAACATGCCGTGCAGCTCTCATTTTGAGAAGAGTAAACAAATATATCTCTTCAAGTGTAACAAGCTCAAGTGTATCTCCTCAAGTGTATCTGGGATCTGCTACCCTGCAGTAGATGTTAGACATCACAACACTTACACCGTAGCGTACTAATGAATTTCTCTAATCTGTAGATCAATAATGATATGTATATATAGTACTATTCATATTATATATACTAGGTAATATATTATATCTATATCTTATATTGTATACTTATATATATATCTATTTACTCCTCTCTATATATATATATATCCGTATATAATACTAGCTCTCATATATCTTACTGTTGATTATACCTCTATATATTCTCTCTCGCTTACTCATCCTATTAATACTACGTACGCTATATATCTTATTAATACTATATATATATACTATATATATATAGATAACTAACCTGATCTTTAACTCGAACTTTCCAGAATCTCACACTAGCTTATGCGGGATATGAATCAAATATATGAGAGCACTTTGGGTGATAATGGTAATGGTCACAATCGAGGGCTTGGTATGGAAAGTATGAACCATACACCCGAATACTTCCAATGTGATCTTTGACATTACCGTGACATGACATGTGACATAAATTTTAAAATGTATAGTATGTTTTGGAGGCGTCCCATTAAAAGCTTTCAAATGCCGCCTTGTGCGTCTTGCTGTGATCATTGGTTCAAAAGATAACCAGGAGCCAGGAGGCGATATTCCCCTGCCCCTCCCCCAAGTCAATGACGTTCCGCTGAGACTGCAGTCAATGGCGGGTTAAGTGTCATAAGCACATGCCATTAATTCTGCAAACTGAAGCTTTGTACTTCACCCGTCGTCACCCAAAGCGTGCTTGAGCGTTACGGCTGAAATATATTTACAGTTATATGTGTGTTGCTCTGCGTATGCTGCCTATTTGTATGAGTCCTGAAAGTGAACAATCCCAACGAACTTTGCATATTACTGGCCGCTGTTGCGCAGGTTTTATGTTTTTTTGTCTGACATACGCCGCGATTTCGAGGGTGATATATCACCATTAAATGGTTATTTATCTTCGAAATGGACGAAAGCTGAGAGCGCATTAGTCATTCCTTTCTTCGCCTCGGAGATATTTCCCATATAGACCCAGTAGATGCTTCACAAAGTATTTTGGACTGCGAGCTTTCGTAGCATTGATGAATGTATATAATCTCGGGAGCTGGCTGTCACGTCTCATCTGTGGGTATTAGGAATAATACATTATACACCCTCCATTTCATTGTCTCTTCCGAAGCCCCCGCGTTTCTCGACCTTGCTCTCCTGAAGTGAGGGTCCCACGCACAGCGGATTTAATAACTCAGCTAGAAATTATAATTCTCTAACTTCGGGAACTTTCTTAGCGCTTCGTTCCCCATTTATTTGTATGATCACTACCTGGAATGGTTGTATGACCTCTACCTTGTCTACCTGGTAGCTTTATTGCTGTGCATTAGAAAATGGACAGAATAGTTATGCACAACTCACAAGTGCTTGCTCAGACTCACTTTATCGCTCGCACAAACAGGGGCGCAGCCAGGATTTTGCGACGGGGGGGGGGGCAAAGGAGGATTTTGCAAAGTGGGCCCCCATCAGTGTTCTCTTATATACATCGAAAAACAAATACAATCACTCAGGAAATAACTACGGTGAATTTAGTCTTATTTTTTTCGACCATCATCTTTTCCTTCTCTGCACTGATTTCGGCGCTCCATAACATATGTAATTCATCATTGTTTACTATTTATTGAAATAGGACATGTTTGTTTCAGTGTGATTTGTTACGTGTGTGCCACCGCATGACAAGACCAATCCCCAGCAATACAACCATCTGCAGGGATTATTTGGGCAAAAAACTAATTATATGTGGAGACGCCGCGCATGTCAGCACGCGGCTTCCGACCGGTCTACCGCTGTTCAAGAACTGCCCCGGGGGCACGACTGGGTTTGATTTGAGACCACTTCCACCTACATACAGTGAACACTTACCTACTATTCAGCCATCCGCATTTCGGCTAAGGCCAAGGTTTTAGAACTGGTGGATGAGAACACGAAATATAAGCGCGATTTACATAGTAGAAAAGGATAATTAAAATTATGAGGGGAAACTCGCCCACAATTCGTGACTATCACAAGAAATGGAAAATGGAATGGCCACAAATATAATCTTCTTCTTGGATTTTGGGAGGTAAGGCATATTACCTTATTATGCTGGATTTGCGGAACCATGACTAGAGGCCAGAACCAGGCGAGTGACGAAAGATCATTTGCTATTGCCAATTAACTGCGGTCAGTGATAAGCCGTGGGAACTCAACAATTGTTGGCGTTTTGGGACATACACTCATGGACCCCTCCGAGTCAGAGATCCTCCGTGTTAATTCAGAGACTTCGCTATAACATATTTAACTTACTTATTCTGGTGCTGCCCACTGCAGCCACAAAATAAAAAAGCCTCCTTAATTTTGCCAAGGGCTCCCTCAGACCGACAGAGAGCCCCTCAAGTCGTTATGAGGGCCACTTCAGCCGACTGGGGCCCTTGGTGCCCTTCGGACAAACAAGGGTACTCATCAGGCCAGGCCTGATCAACAAAAAGCCCCCAGAACTAAGGCCCCCTGAGGGCGAGGTCGAGAGAGGGCCCTAATGCTGCCGACTGAGGGCTACTCAGCCCATACAGAGCGGCTTTTCAGGCCGACATTCTCCCTCAGGCCGTCAGCGTTAGGGCCACTTACGACGTCCCATCATTGCCTGAGGGACCGTCACATACAGGCCACGAGAGAGGCCAACCTTAAACTGATCGGAGGCACCACTCAGGCGGGCCAGAGACCCGTCGGGTTACTAGAGAGCCAAGCCCACATGCAGACATAAGGCCCCTCAGGCCTAACATAGACCCCCCTCAGGACCAGAGCGTAGAGGTCCCCTCAGGCCGACAGAGGGCCCGATCGGTCGAAGTCAAATAGGGCTCGCTCAAGCTGGGGGACCAAGACCGTGTGTGTAGGCACACCGGGAGGTGCAGGCGCACCACAGCCGACCATTCGCCATTGTCAGGCTTTACTCAGAAGGGCCCCGTTGTGATTCGAGGCTAGAAATGGGCCTTCAAGCTTGGTCGAGGAACCCTCAGGCCACCAGAGACCCCTCCATTCACACATTAGGGCCCTCAGACCTACAGAGGGCCGCCCTCGCGATAGCGAACAGAGGCTCCCTTCACAGTGACACTCGATAGTACCCAGCCCCTCACACAAGCGGAACAGAGGATCCTCAGGCCAATCAAGCGGGCCTTCTTCATTCCGCACGAGAGCCCTCTCATTGCTTATAGAGTGCCCCTCAGACCTAGACAGAGTGGACCCTTCAATAACAACAGATGCGGCTTTTTACTATTAAGACCCCCATTGAATTGACAAGAGGGGTGCCCTCTCCCAATCTAACTCACAAGGGACCCCTTCGAGAACCGACAGAGAGCCCTTTTCCACGACCGACCAGAGGGCCATCCTTCGAATCCGAGACCTAATGGTGGCCAAAGAAGTCTACTCTAATAGGGTCTAGGACTTGTCTAGAGCCCCTTCTAGACCGACAACCAGTGGTCACAACTCTTTACAATTTTCTTCGAAACCGGCCGGGCCCCCTCAGGTCAACGTGGCCTCCCCTCAAGCCGATCGAGGTCCCTCTTAGACCGGGAGAGTTAGCCCCGTCATGCCGACATCGAGCGTCGCACCCCTGCAGGTCGGACTGAGGCCCTCAAGCCGGACTGGATGGCCCCTTCAGTTCCGGCAAGGTTTCTCCGCCCTTTCAAAGCGCCTGACAGAGGGTCCCCACGAGTGTCCCCATCGAGTCCCATCGTATTGGGCTCTCGCCGTGTTCAGACCCGAGATGGGACCCCTCAGTCTGAGATGGGCCCCTCTGAGCCGCGACGGGGGGGGCATTTGCCCCAAATGCCCCCCCCCCTGGCTGCGCCCCTGCGCACAAAGTGCAAGTATTCCTTCCAAGCAGAGACTATCATGGGTGCTCAAACCCCAAGCCCAGCCCAGCCGAAGCCCGTGAACACCAAACCCAGACCCATATCAGACCAATACAAATTCATAATATGCAAATTCACCCATGCCCATTGGGGCCGATTTAGAAAAGAGAGATAATTATTTTCATAAAATTTGCAACCATTACCCTACTCATGTTGACTTCATACTATTAACGATAAATAATATCAGACACATGTGTGTTGCTGTTGATTTGGACTTATCGAACACTTTGTGATCAACATTATCGTATTGGATCAGACTAAGGATCAGACATGATTTTAACAATCTTACTGCCCTATTTCTTACCACGATTTATTGTTGTCATATAATTGCCAAAGTCTGTTGTTTAAGTGTCCTATATCATTTTTTTTTTAAGTGGTTAAACATCTGGTTGTCAAGTAAAAAATGACGCTTAGCGACATTATTCCAAAATTGCCATACCCATGCCCGCCCAGTACCCATGAAAAGCCAAACAATGCATACCCAACCCAGACAATAGGAAGAATTGAGTGGGCGCCCATGGATGCACCTGATCCATGGTAGTCCCTGCTTCCAAGCTGCTCCCAAAGTCTCGTGCCTGGACTTCATAGATTGCTCCATAAACTCAGATATTTTGATGCTAATGTTACATTTTTTATGATAGTTAAGAATTTGCTTCATTATTCATCAATCCCTACTTTGTTTTCATGCTAATGTGTGATAAAGGATGGAAACATACCATCAAGAATACCTCCCCATACCAAGGTATATGGGGAGGTATCATTACAGAGGCCATGTATTCCAGAAAAGGATGTTTTATGAGCGTGTGAATACATACTTGTCATGTCAGTAATCGCTTGGACATTTTATTTTGGTGTACGCCTACTCTCAATGTACGATAATCGGTATCACCGAGTTGAGCAGCTCTGGATACATTGGCTGGTAAAGACAGGTAAAATATGTTCTCTTCAATGTAATATCTAAACGTTAGAGATTGCGTTGGTAACCAACAACATGCGATTTGAATATACACACGGCAATGGTGTATTTATAAAACAGACAAGGGGTTCACACTTCAGGAGCACAATTCACGAAGTTTAAATCCAAGAAGTAAGAACCATATAGACAATACTTATAAAACTGCTTGCATTATCCCGCGCCCCAGTGTGGGTTGGGGGTGTTTGAACACCCCCCTGTGGTTTAACCGTGATGACGAAAAACGGCGGCGCACAGCTCCGTCAAATTTGGTATAACCATAGATAACAGGAGACAGTAAACAGGAGACAGCAGAAATTTGGTATAACCATAGATAACAGAAGATCAGACCACATACTCCATTTTTATTACCCAGAAGGAGACTTCGGCTGGAAGTAGAGAGACGCCACCGATGCCAGCCGTTTTTTTTTTCTTCATCGGGGTGAACTTCACGTTATTTTTCCGGAGATAGATGCCGGGGAGGGGGCGAGGAGGGGCTTAAGGTTGGACCCCCCATGGGACCCCCTCCACTCGGAGGCAGGGGATTTGACCCGGGAGCCTAACCCCGGAACCGGCACCCCGGGAATCGAGCCCGGGGCCTGCTGCGTGGCAGTCCGAGGACATACCACGGAGCTACCGGCTCCCCCTGTCAGCCGGGCAGAGTGACTATACTGCGCAAGAGTCTCTCTTCTTGTTCCGCATACTTGCCCACCAGTTTTCAATACGCCGCTCCAAGTGTGCTGAAGCAGTGGAGAGAACCGGTACCCGCTGGTGGGGCGAGGACAGCTGCCGTTGCTGTAGCGTAATCTTCACTCAACAACACCATCTCAGGTAAAGCGACCTTTTCTGGAGCGTTGTTAAGTTGTACGGACGAGGAGACATTCGACGAGCCTGTCAGCGCGCCGCTACGTGGACAGTGTCCGGACGCCACAGTGGTCGCTGGTGCGAGAAGACAACTGTGCGGGCAGGTACACGCCAACACGCCTCTTTGTCTGACCTTGACAGCGGTTTATGGTCATGCCGAACGCAATCTTCAGGGGAAATTGAAGACGCCGGAATCCGAATCCAAGTCCAGAGTCAGCAGCCACCTCCATCCAGATTTTCGGCAGCAGCAAGCGCTCTCCCCTGCCTGGTCCTGTGAGCACTGCCAGCTCGATGACGTTGGGACGTATGCTGACAACGGTGCACAGCGTGCCGTTAACAATCCGTGGAGCGTCCAGGTTTCGCATGAGGACCACCGGAGCTCCTGCTTTGAGGGTGATCCGATGAGACGGTAGTCCGGACATCTCGATGCTGTTGAGCACTTCAGTTGGAACTGGCACCGCCTCTGGATCCACCATGCGATCGACGCTGGTGTAGTGATGTGGCTCTGACGTCATCCTTCCCATCAATATGCCATTGATGCGCTCGACGTCAGCGTTCAGTGGGGTGAGGGTGGCGCGCTGCTGAAGCCACTCGGCGTCGCCAGCGTGTTCTTGGACGTCCGGGTAGACGCGCTCTGTCAGCTCGTGCAGGCAGCGTGCAGTGCTGCGCAGCGGGTCGGGAACGTGTATAATGTCCTCACCCAGGTGCTGCAGAGTCGGCACCTCGCCGTTCCCCACCGACAGAAGAAGCCGTGAGAAGGCGGCAGCGTCGTTGTCGCCGAAGCGATGGACTCGCATGTTGGTGGTGAGGCGGAGTACCGTGACAGCGTTCCAGAGCTGTGAGGACTTCAGGCAGGCGTCGACGACGGCTCCCCGCGTGGCGTTCTTCACGACTGGCAGCAGCTGACGCCAGACAGCACAGTCAGAATGCCTCCGAACGGCTCCGGACAGTCCCTGATGTCTTGAAGGGTGGCACTGACCGCCTCGACAGCCAGCCGGCTGACCATGCACACCTCGTCCCAGACAATGAGGCGGCACCTTCGAAACTGCGTGGCCTGGTCTGACCTCTTGCTGATACCGCAGATGTTGACGCCCTGGTGGAGGTTCAGCGGGATATAAAGCGGTAGTGTGCTGTGGTTCCTCCGTCCAGGAGGCAGGCAGCTATGCCGGAGGACGCCACAGCGAGCATTAGGGGAGCCGGTAGCTCCGTGGTATGTCCTCGGACTGCCACGCGGCGGCCCCGGGTTCGATTCCGGGGTGCCGTTCCCGGGGAATAGGCTCCCGGATTAAATCCCCTGCTCGAGAGGGGTCCCATGGGGGGTCAACCCCAGGCCCCTCCTCGCCTCCCCGCCCTCCTCGCGAATGCATAGCTATAGGCTGAATCGGACGAAAAAAAGCCGAGCATTGTAGGATGCGTCTCCTGTTATCTATGGTAAATAACTATCAACTGGAATCCTGTTCGCCAATTTTTCACAAATGTCAAGTTCCGTGTGCGGACTAGGTCAGGTCTGACGCCCACCTCCACAAATGTGTTGCGGCTATGCGCAAGATCATAGTTTCTATCTAAGAGATTCAAACTTGGATTGATTTAAGGCCATCAGGTATCGTGCACAAGGTTTTAAATCTATGGATTTTTTAATATCGGTGCACCTGAGAGTCTGGTCAATTTTGTGACCTCCATTATAGTAAATGGGAGAATATGTGCAAATACTTGCCTTTTTTCGAACGATATCAGATCCATTGTTCTTCTGATAATTGTTATCGTAGGGGTTATATGTATGATCAAGTGTAGGTTTTGTTAAAGTGACCATAATGTGTATCTGAAGTTTCATCCAGGTTCACCACTTTTTCGTCAATAACTTCTAAGACATAATGCAGCATAGATAAATGCAACCTTTACCAATGTGTTTGTCTCTTCGAAACACGGTTCCGCAATATGCAACATGATGTAACTTGTCACCAATTGAACTCTTTGACCTGAGTCATTTTTGTTAATGTTGACCTGGAAATGGTAACATGGTAACTTATGTAGAAGCGCCTCGACGAGACCAACAGATGGTGTACAGCAGTATTGCGTTTTGTCTTTATGAGTTAAGAAGTATTCGCAAAAACATTTTTAAATGAATAGATCGACTTTCATGACCCTAGAGCTACTGTTTGACCTGAGTTCAAATTTGAGGACAACCGTTGAGATTGCAAATTTCGATGTCTGACGATTTTTTTTCTTCTGTTTGTTTCTAGATAGCATAGTTCCCGAGATATTTGTGGTTTCTGAAGCGATGTCCTAAAACTAGAAAATTTTAACTTTGATGACCTCTGGTGACCTGAAGTTTGAATTACCATGCGTCCCAGAAAAAAATGTGCTCAGATCATGGTCAATAACTTTTGTATTGTAATCGGGCTCACTTGATTCATACACCAATAAACTCACAATAATAAGGCAAAACAGAAAATATGGCATACGCAGCACCACACTCGCACTTGCTCACAGTAGGTGCTCGAGATGACCACCCTTGCGCTGCAGGACCATGGGTAAACGCATGGTTTTCAGGTGTGTCGATGGCCTTGTCGACCATCTCCTCCGGGATCCGTCCGGTTTCTGACCCTATTGCTGCCTTCGGCTCCTCCGTGTTGCGCGGCTAATTGACGTAGACCGGAGCTTTCAGGTATCTCCACAGGAAAAAGTCTAAGGGGCTTAGGTCAGGTGAGTTGGGCGCCCACTCCAAATCAGTTTCCAAGCTGATGAGTCCTGCAGCCATTGCAGTGATCGTCGGGCAGTGTGTGGGGTCACACCATCTTGTCTGGAACGTCGCCACGACGACGTTCCAGCTTACCTTTTTGGAATTGTTGTACCCATTTCAGAATAAGGAACTTACATGGTGCTTTGTCTCTTCTGCGGTGATCAAAATCCAACTTTTTAGGCAAAGCCGGCAAGTATAGTTGAAGGATTTGATCAAAATGATACCGAAGGTTTTCTCCAAGTTGGTCCACATTCTACATGAACATTGATGTGTTTTTCATACATGCCACGATGTAAGTTAAAAACAGGAGGAATTTAACAAACATCGCACGTGCAATACAAACTCACAAGCTGTTTGTTCAAGGACACTTTTTTTGGACACCCAGTACGAACGTCTGTGTGTCGCTAATGCTCTCCCTTTGTATGTCGCTAACGTTCTTCCTACTGTATCCTCCCTTCTGTCTCCCTCTGTATCCTCTTCTTCTCCCTTGTATCCTCTTCTTCTTCTTCTCCCTCTGTATCCTCCTTCTTCTCCCTCTGTTTTCTCGCATGCATCACGTTTCGATTGCAACATTAAAAACATGCGCTGAGCTATGATATGGGTGATTTCGACAAAAGATATTCTGCTGACTTGTGACCGAACTACTTGACTCTATCAAACGCTAGCAGAAAAGCTCATTTCCTGCTGCGGATTATATATATATATATATAATATATATAATATATATAATATATATATGAAAAATAAATTATCGTCCTACGTTTCGCTAAATATATTTTAGCTTCATCAGAATGAATAATGGGCAGTCCGTTTCGCGAAATCAATACAAACACAAAAACACCCAAGCCACAGACATGAGAAACGCGCCCACACTTTTACATACTCCTAATTAAAATATTCAACAGAAGTTTAATAAACCAGTAAAGCCTAGCGGATTTAAAAATATGTGAAATTACATCGATAAGATATTGATATCATCGATAAGATATCGACAATTATCGGAACCATTAACCATATTACCTTACCAACAACGATCGCTTACATAGTGGCACACGCACATCAGAGCAATTCCGTCGACGAATTGGTGGAACCGGAGCGCACCTGCGTGTGCCACTAATCACTATGTAGGCGATCTGTGTTGTAAGGTAATATGGTTAATGGTTCCGATAATGTCGGATATCTCATCGATGATCAATATCTTATCGGATGTATAATTTCACATATTCGTTGTTTAATCCGCTGGCTTTACCTGGTTTTATTAACTCTGTTGATATTTTTAGATTAATGAGTTAATTGTAACAATTGGTGTGCCGTTTATGTCTTGGCTTGGGGTGTTTTTGTGTTTGTATTGTTCGGCGGACGGACAGGCCATGATCATTCGAATGAAGCTAAATATATTTAGCGAAACGTAAGGACGATCTTTTAATTTTAAATGGCCTATAGCTGATTACATTAATATAGAATATATAATATATATATATATATATATTATTATTATATAGTATATTATATATATAAATATGAGTGATCTCACACGAAAGGGCAACGCCTTTCGGAATTCGGTTCCTTCAGGCAGAGCTTCATCGTCAAAGTAATAATTTATTTAAGGTGGTAAAAAGCGCTCACTTAGCACACTACAGCAACTGTCTAGTGCCTAATGTGATATTCTGTTTGATTGGCTTTGATGTGTTTTACGATGCAGCGTTAAGCAAACTGGAAAAATACTTAGCTAGATTAAAGAGATCATAAGACCTTTTGCCACACAAAATGGAGGTAGCAATGTAATATGGTACACGAGGCTAATATATTGCAGGTTTTAGTTATCAAGCTTGAAAATGTTCCTCAGTATATCTAAATCACGTTCAAACTTTGCGTTCCACGCAAATAGAGTTTGTAATTTCTCGGCGAGCTGCCATGGAAATAAAACACGTCAACCCGTACCTTTTCTTCCGTATATTCTGCAATGATTATGGGTCAGTGTCACAAATAGTGGAGCTGATGTCTTATCAGACATCTTGGCGCGTCAGGGATGCGACTTCCTGCAGTGGTCTCCAGCGCTGGTTGAAGCTGCTGCTGCAGGGTCTGCTCTGGCCCAGCCTCAGTAGAGTTCTACATGGGGCGGCTATCCCCATGGCTGGCCGAGCTCCATGGCTAATGGGGTGGGCCGGGCTGGAAAATCTCTAGATCATGGCTGTGGTTAATGGTTATGGCTGTGGCTGCATAGTCTAGCTTTTTTTGCATACATTTTATCAAACCAATCATGGTTAAAAAAGCCTCTGCATGTTGCCATAACAGAAGACTGAAAATAAAGACATGATATGAATTTAAAAAATCCTCACGGCTGGCCAACGGCCAGGCATTGACATTTGGGAGAGGCTGTGGCTGGTTGTGGCTGGCTGTGGCTGGCTGTGGCTGGCTG
This sequence comes from Semibalanus balanoides, assembly GCA_014673585.1. Classification (NCBI taxonomy): domain Eukaryota; kingdom Metazoa; phylum Arthropoda; class Thecostraca; order Balanomorpha; family Balanidae; genus Semibalanus; species Semibalanus balanoides. The sequence goes on from VOPJ01004784.1 coordinate 26,878, forward strand.
TGGCTGGCTGTGGCTGGCTGTGGCTGGCTGTGGCTGTGGCTGGCTGTGGCTGTGATGCCATGGCTGTGGCGCGGCTAGGCCAAGGAAAGGTGCAGCCATGTCGAACTCTAAGCCTCAGGCTTGACGTCACTGTGATTTTTCAGACACAATGTCAGCCGGTGCTGACTCAGTACCGAAAACCACCCTAGTCCCACCCATTCGTTATATCACTAACGTTTAGTCCTGTATCTCCTTCCGGGTGGCTTTCGGGAACGTTTGCCTGCACTCTCACTCGTCGTCCTGGGTCATCAAATCCTTGTGGATCGCCTGTAGATTTGCAGCCACCTCCAACGCCTTCGATCAATTTATATGAGAGTTTGCCTTGATATGACCTCAAGTCAGGTCAATCTGTTTGGATATGACCTAACTAGTTCACCCATTATACCTAGCATGCGTCTCGACGAGACAAACACATTTGTGAAAACTGTTAACTCTATAACATGTGTCTGTCAAAAGTTGTTCATTAAAACAATTCGTCGATTTTAATAATGTTATTCAATAGCGTCTGCTGATTCAACTAGGTAAATCCTGGTAAACCTTTGTGACAAAAATCAATTGTGTTTTGAACACATTTTCCGCGCGTCACTATCTCTTTTAATAACCAAGATATAGACGGTTTTATTCCAGACACCCATACGTATTACGAATATTAACTGATATTTGACCATCGGTGATCTCTGGTGACCTCAATATTGACGTGACCTTAGCAAATATCGATAAACTTTCTATGGTGCTTGTCTCTAGCTATCTAACAGCGTTTTCTGCTTGTCGCTAGGTACATACATTGCGTGGTTCTCGAAATCTCAAGGGGAAATCAACCCCGGCAGTTCGTGGTTGGCACGACCCCCCGGCAGAACGCGTACTAAGAGACTTCTACAAGTAACTGGCATGTCTCTGCCTCCGTGTTACTATAGAAACGCCAGTTTTTGGGACAACACAATTGAGTTTGGGTAAATCGGGATCTTGGGATCCCGACCAACTCGATCCCGCGATTCAGGATTGTTTCAATCCCGAGATCCCGGGATGCCGATCCCGGGATTGAAATCTCTAGTAGGCACTATATGTATTCAAATATCAACTAAATTTAAAGGCAGTTGGCGTTATGCTTGATACAGATGGTGGTTTGTCATCATGACAATGGTGATCATGCATTTGCAGGTATAGGTGATAGAAACTTTCGATATTGATAGCATCTATGTTCTTCCGAAACAACATAATTTGAAAAGTAAAAAAACTATTTGTTCACCCTGAGACCCATTTTTATATTTTGGCCAACTCTCCGATGACCGTACTTTTGACCTGCGTGGTATAGTCCCCATGAAATTACCGTCCTACGGTACGGAATTCGAAATACTGGAACTCACCATAAAAACTGAACATGTTTTTGATTTTCTGACGTGGAACGGCTGGTCAGCAGACCCGGTGGCTGTCTTTGTTGTTATCGTCGAAAATATACACGAAATATATCTGAATAGCAATGTCAAACTGCCCTGTCACAAACCACGGTATCAAACGTCAGAACTCTGAAAGACGAGCGTATAAGCTTGAAACTGGTACGTAAACTCGTGAGTGGCCGAGCATTTCTTATAGCTCGTGCGCCCACAACCGACCCTCCAAGCACACAACCGATCCAAGACCAGAGTATTCTCTTCCCGCGACGGTGCCTGAATGCGTCGCTCCTGCCGCCCTGACCAACCCCTGTTCGCGCCCGCTGCATCGAAGTAAGCGAGTGCTGATCAACCCTCAGCGCGAGGCCATCGTCTCCTTCCCCGCTTCAAGATCCACTACCTGTCCCCTCATGTTCCGCAGCCTTCACCGCCGTCCGTCAAGGCCTGCGCCGACCAACGTGAAACTCCGCTTGACGGCGGCGACCAAGATACCGAGATCAAAGGTCCAGGCGGCGCGGACGCCGGCAGCGCGAGGCGGAGAGTGCCAGGAGTGAAGTAAGGATTACCCAAGTCGTAGCCTGATTCGAAGGAGATGCGGGTCGACAGCAGGAGCTCGCACCTCCGGTCACCCGGGCAAAAACCCCAAGCCGATGTAGCGTTGGCCATGCCAAACGACTCACGACCCGACTAAACCCACCGGTATGCCCTCAGCGGCGAACGCTTCCGCTTGGCCTCGAAGCTAGGTTAGCCACGCCCGGCTGCAGCGATGAGATCCGCTTCATCAGAACCGCCCGTCATATCAGCACATAGCTCAGTACAGATCCGCTAGCTATCCACCTCAGAACTCCCAGCGTCCAGTCACTTCCTGAAACTGCCTTTCTTCAGAACACCCCCCGAACCGGCAAATACGGCCCGCCTATCATCAGTAGGAGCCGGCCCGCCTGCCACGAGTGCGTGCCGAGAAGCGACGTCTGCTACTACCTCTTCCACTACCGACACACCATGCCTGCGTCCGCACGTGCCTCGCCACAACACGTACATGGCAATGTCACAGATCGCTATAAGGCCCCACTACCGACCGTTAGCTCTGTAGCCGGTCTGTCGAGAAGACCCAGAACCACACAATGACCGCGGACGACTGTCCTGCTGCTGCTCGCTAAGTCCGGGCCTGGATTGGATCCACTCTTGCTGACTTCGATTCACACTACTGTCTTTCGGGCCACTCAAATCCACTCCTAGACACGGTGGTCCCAATCTTTTCAGCCTTGCACCTTGACTACAATACATTTATGCTTTGCAACAACAACCTCAGGTAGCTCTATATAACAAAAACAACTTTCCGAATGCAATCAAACGTTGTATATTATGATCGCTTGTTGAATTATCTTTCCGATAACACCAAAGTTATGCATATAATTGTTCAAACATGCATGAAACACGGCTTAAAGGATAAAGGTAACAACTGTGTTCAAAGCGCCTGGCGTCATGTTCGCTCGCACCGCGCGGTACGCATAGCAGGCACGTAGCCATAATTTTCGTCCAGTGTGGGGGGGACCTTTAAAGGACCTTTAAAGGACCCATTTCCGAGCGTGAAAGGGGCCCAGTAGAACGGATGAAAAGGTCTGCTCCCTTTGTACTGGTGAAGGGCCCATTTGGCATGTTCATGGGCCCTTCTGATCCGCCAAAGATCCCTTTCTGTCTGGACAGGGGCCCCTCCGACCTGCACAGGGACCCTTTTAACTTATCAGGGGCCCTTTGTACTTATCAGGAGCCCTCTGGTTTGGAAAGGGACCTTCCAGCCTGCTCATGGACCCTTTCGACCTGGTAAGGAACTGCGCTCCTAATATATTTTATGCCTAGGGATCCACTGGGATCCCAGATCCAACTTTGGGATCCAGAAATACTGGTAGTTACTTTCTTTTTGCTAATTTCGTATATTGGAAAATTAATTGCAATATATGTTTTCTAATAGGTGCAATTTGCAAGGTAATTTGCAGATACTAATTATCTGCGTAGTACAGACGCAAAATAACGACCACAAATTTGTATGTCAGTCTCACCATTTTGTGTTTCGAGATCTTAGGCTTGTTTTAAATTAAAGATCCACTAAGATTCAAGATCCTGAAGCATTTTACTCCGAGGGATCTATAAGGATCCCAGATCCTCATGCATTTTGCGCAGAGGGATCCACTGTGATCCACGATCTTCATACATTTTATACGGAGGGATCCACTGATATCCCAGATCAAACTGTGAGATCCAGACACAAGTCTGGTTTCGTCTATGCCTATTTTATTGTAACCTGTCCAGGGATGAAGCCAATAGGGCCACGGGGGTCATGCTGCCCCCACCCCCGTGAGCAAGTCAATTAACACTGGATAAAATGCGATTCTGATGACGACCCGACCCGACCCCCCTCTCCGTTTAACAACATTTGGCTGAGAAGCAAAGATACATTTCATGTCTGGACCTACCCCCTCCTATTCAAAATTGGTGGCGCCGCCCCTGACTGAGCCACACAGTTGCGGGCTACTGAGGCTCTCAGTTTGCGAGGCTACTGAGACTCACAGCTGCGGGCTACTGAGACTCACAGTTGCGGGCTACTGGGCTCACAGTTGCGGGCTACTGAGGCTCACGCTGTGGCTACTGAGGCTCTCAGTTGCGGGCTACTGAGCCACACAGATTGCGGGCTTACTGAGGCTCACAGTTGCGGGCTACTGAGGCTCACGTGCGGGCACTGAGGCTCACAGTTGCGGGCTACTGAGGCTCACAGTTGCGGGCTACTGAGGCTCTCATTGCGGGCTACTGAGGCCACAGTTTGCGGGCACTGAGGCTCACAGTTGCGGGCTACTAGAGGCTCACAGTTGCGGGTACTGAGCCTCCACAGCTGGGGCTTACTGAGCCACACAGCGCGGGCTACTGAGGCTCACAGTTGCGGGCCTATGAGAAACTCACAGCTGCGGGGGCTACTGAGGCCTCTTGTGTGGGAGAAGGGACGCCAGTTTGAAAAAACTGAAAAGGAGGAAAATTAACCTTCGCCCCACTGGAGAGGGGGGTGTTTTGACCACCCCCTCCTGTTTTATCAATATTATGAAAAAAGCGGCGGCGCATAGCGCCGCAAAATTTTGCATATCTAATCATTGATCATTTTTCCGCACATTTTGCGAAAAATTAATAGTTTCGTATTCAGTTAGGTCAGGTCACCAGGCAGGTCAAGTGACCCAACCTACCAAAAGTTTGTGGTCGTGCCATGACCAAACCGTTTCTAACGGATCGATATCAAACTTTTAGGATTACATCAAGTCATCAGTATCTACAAAATGTGTATCTCGGATTTTTGATATCGGTGACCTGAGGTCGGCTATGTCAATTTTTGACCTCCCATTATAAGTTCAATGGAGAAATATTAAATGCTTTCTTTTTCGACGATATCAGTCCCATTTCCTTCTGGACAATGTTATAATAGGATATCATAGTATGATCCAAGTGCAGGTTTTGCTCAGGGACCCTTACGGGGTTATCTGAGGTCATCCGAGGTCACCAACACCTTTTCGTCAAGAACTATAAACATAATGAAGATAAAGGAGTGTAACTTTCACCAGTGTGTTTGGTCGTCAAGACACATCTCCTGATATGCAACATGACCTACTTGGATACACTTGACCTTGACCTGATGCCAATTTTTTTAGTTGACCTAACATGATCAAATTTGACATATGTCAAAGCGCCTTGACGAGACAAACACGATGGTGTAAACAGTATTGCGTTATTTGTATTAGGTAAGAAGTTATTTTCGAAAGTATGTTTTGCCACAAATCAGAATTTTGACTTTAATGACCTCTAGAGCCTAAACTATTGACCTGAGATCAATTTTGAGACTTACTTACGATTGCAAATTTCAATGGCTAGCGATTGTTTTTGAACGTTTGTTTCTAGATAGCAGAAGGCCCGCGCTGGTCTCGAGAGGACTCGCTTTAGCTTTTAGCCTTAGGGGCCTTTCTGGCATTCAGTTGGGCTCCTCTGGCTTCCAGTAGACCCTTTCTGACCTTAAAAGGGCCCAATCTGACCTGGAGCCCAGGTGGGCCCTTTGGGTGACTGGTGAGCCCTTCGGGCCCACCAGTCACTTGGGGGGAAATATATGTTGGCCCCCTCATGCCCTTAGGGGGGCATGGGCCCGCATGCCCCCCCCCCCCTGCGACCAGCTACTGTGGTAAAACCGGACAGTGATCCACATTCTGTAGACCAGGGTAGGTATTCTGAAGTCGAAGTTGCTTGCTGATAAAATCCGTCAAAGCAAGAGCCTACCTTGCACAAATTTACTGAAGAAGGTAGTTAGTAGGTACGCATACTAGGTACGTACTTAATCCAACCTGAACCAATATTTTACTAGATAGACCAACCTTTTTCAAGAACATTCAGATAGCTTATGACCTTGAGGTAACACGCCACACTCCTGGGAAGGCCAGTAAATACTAGTGTCACGAGGCGGTGGTGGTCAATATTTTCGATATGCCTTTTCCTTGATATGACGTCACGTCAAGCGCTATTTGAAATGACCAGTTGTGTAGATTAACTTGGCTTTGGAGGAAAAAAACACATCAAATTGTGCGTGGATTCAATTACAATTGTATATCCATTGATAACTCAATTGTCTAATAAAACGATCAGGATTGAAAATATTGTTATTCAAAAAATAAAAATGCTATACTATCCTCTACCACCCCTGCACGAGCCACCAGCCTATGGCGTCACACAAAGGATTTTGCTACGCAGTCCAGTGCGCACACAAATCTTGCACACTTCACTGCACTATCGCCGGCCCACTGGACGGCCGCTGTTCGTCTCTTGAAAAGATGCTCATCCGAACGGCGACACATCGGCGACACTGTCACCGCTGTCACCGTTGTCATTGAACTGCGTGTTGAGCTCACGTGCCGGCAGGCTGCGCACTGTGCTAATAATAGCTGAAATTGCTCATGTTTTGTTCCGTGAACACGTACCGTTGAAACGCTAAGCATGATTATATTTAGAGTTGGAGAATTGCTATAGAACTAAAGGAATAATTTAGAGCTGCAGGCAGGACTTATGATATCTACATAGATGTGACTAGTGAGTATTACGACAGAGGGGTTCATTTGCAAAGGTGAGGTACCTACTTGTCTGACTAAGATTTGTCACTGAAAACTCCACTGATGACTAAAGATTTGTCACCGATTAGAACGGCAGAACGGCAACTTTTCCCAGCCCTGGGCTGCATAGAGCATAGTCTACCTTGGGATTTTATTTCTACTTTTTGCGTCAATCTCATCATACCACTCATGGTTAAAAGAAGCCTTGGCATGTTGCCATAACAGTATACAGAAAATAAACACATAATATAATTTTTTTTAAAAATCCTCGAATCTGGCCAACGGCCGGCCATTGACATTTGGGAGTGGCTGTGGCTGTGATGCCATGGCTGTGGGGCGGCTACGCCAAGGAAAAGTCCAGCCATGTAGAGCTTTACTTCAAGGTCAAATGCCATTACAATGGCGCCCGACTGGATGTTGAGTGGTGTGGCGGCCAGCCACTCGACACGATAAAGCATCTCTCTCATATGTCATCATCTGCCCTAGATAGCCCAATAAACTCCCAAACACAAACATGCGACGATGAAATCTGTCGTTTTATATATTCTCTCATTTCAGAACTAATTTGGATATTCGCGATCTGTAAAGTTAATTAGAAAGGACATCCTGTTCCGCGTTGGTGATGAAGGAGTTTTTACCATGGACAATCGGAACCAATCAAAATATTGGAAGAGGGTGACCTGTATCATGGTGGTTCGCGCCGGTTTCCAAAATCCGAAGATCATGGCTGCAACTCAATGCGTGTTTAACACCGTGAAGGCCGTCAGACGGGAGTTGGGGACCTGCGACGGAGAGGTGAGAGGTCTGGCTATCTGGGAGGAGCACAGCAAGCGTTCTGACTGTGCCCAGTCGTCAGCATTCACCAAGAAACTGCAGAAGAAGGTGCTAGAGGACCCTGGCAAGGGGAATTCGGTTTTCGAGGAGGTTCTCCGGCTCAACTCGACGGCTGCATGGAACCACTCAGCACGGTGGTGAAGCCCTGGGTGGAGAGGATGGCCGCGGGACGTCTCTACGCGTGACAAAAGGACTCTGCGCCGTGCCACACCTCGGGGAAGAACCAGAAGTTTCTGTCGAAGAACTCTTCGACTTCACCAGTCCGAACGTATTGGCCTCTTACTCGCCAGACTGCAATCCCATGGACGAATACGTATGTGGCGCAGCTGAGAAAGACACAAACCGCACCACCTGCAACACCAAGGCCGAGCTCATCGCTAGGGTGAACATGATGAATGTTCATGAACATTCATCATTTCAGATTCATTCTGAACATTAAGAAAGAAAAAAAACATGAACATGGATGAACATTCTGATATCTATCTAGGGCTCTGTGAAGGCAAAGTGAAGCATGTTCAGCATCCGTCTGGAGGCAGTGGTGGAAGCTGAAGATTGTTTCTTCGAGTGAGGCGGACGCTGCGAGAGATTAGTTTATGACTGCACTAGTCACTTCCACTGCTACTGGGCAATGAACCAGTAAGTCTAAAAGAGCAGGATGATCATTGCCCAGTAGCAGTGGAAGTGACAACGGAAGAGCGAGATTAGATGCGAATTGGACGAGGGGTATACGATTTACACGGTGTTTAGGACAGTCGAGAAGAAGATGTAAGATAGTAATTACCTCATTACACTGATCACATTTGGGTCTGTTTTTATCATCGGTAAAGAGGTAAGAGCGTGTTAAGAATGTATTTCCCATTTTGAGACGAGCTAACCCTACTTCATGTTTGCGGGATGGGCAGAAAGAGCTGCTCCGTTCTTGAAATTTGGGTTTGTATTTTATACAAATGGCGCTCTTTTGTTTCTTTGTTCCGTACTAATTGAATTTGTTTTAAAATAGCTATTTTTAAAGGCTGAATACCTTCTTCTGCAGTTAACCCGCGCCCCACTGGGGGGGTGTTTGAACACCCCCCTCATGTTTTATCAAGATAACGAAAAAAGGCGGCGCGTTAGCGCCGCCCAAATTTGGCCCGTAAACTATTCACTGATTCCTTTCCAGGACATTTTTCGCGAAATTTAAGTTTCGTGTCAAGGTCAGGTAGGTCAGAGTCAACTCAGGTCAGGTCAAGGACCCTACCATACAAAACGTTTGCGTCGTGCCATGACTACAGTTCTAAGGACGATATCAAAACTTTTTAGGGATTGCATTAATCATTAGTATCCACAAGTGATTTCTCAGAATTTTTTGTATCGGTGACCTTAGGTCGGGTCAATTTTGTGATCTCCCCATTATAAGTCAATGGAGAAATAATTAAATGCTTTCTTTGTTGACGATATCAGTCCATTTCTCCTTCTGGATGATGTTATAATATGATATAATGCATGATCCAAGTGCAGGTTTTGCTCAGGGAACATTACAGGGTCATCTGAGGTCATCCGAGGTCACCAACACCTTTTCGTCAATAACTCTCGCCATAATGAAGATAGAGAACTGCGACTTACACCAATGTGTTTGTCTCGTCAAGACACATCTACTGATATGCAACATGACCTACTTGGGTCACCACTTGACCTTGACCTGAGGTAATTTTTTTAAGCTGACCTAACATGATAAAATTTTACATATTTCAAAGCGCCCCTTGACGAGACAAACACGATGGCGTAAACATTATGGCGTTATCTTTAGGCCTGTTTACACCGCACTAAATATATTCCGCGGAAAATTTTCCACGAAATTTATTTCTACATTTTCGGCCGTAATTTCATCTCGTCGCATTGGCGCAGCACACGCACGCGAGCAGACACGCGTAAGAAAGTAGATCGGAAGAACGGTATAGTAGAGCGGCGTAGCGAAAATTTCGTGCGCTTTTTGAAAAAGTTTTGACAATTTCACAACAGTTAGGCATTTGTATGAAGTAATTTTTTTGATGTGGAGGCAAGCTGGATTTTGCCCATGAGGCTCGTGCCGGCCACAGAGAGCGCGAGGTACCTCCATTTTTTGGAGCTGCTCGTAACGTGTATAATGCCCTGCTGTTCCTGTTCTATGTATGGTAGAACATTTTGGAGTGTTGGGCCTTATAGCTGACAAATGACTTTACCTTGCCACATGATGGCGTGAATTGGTGCACGTTGTTACCGCTGCTGGAGCTTCTTTTAGCGGGGCACTCGCTTTTTTCAGCACTTGACCTGGCGCCGTTCATCCTGGTGTGTTACTTAATATGCAGATTGTGCTCAGCTATAGTATTTAGAGAGCTCACC
>VOPJ01004784.1:37535-68417 GCA_014673585.1 Semibalanus balanoides
TGACATTTTGATTCAAATTTGGACTATTTTGACCTTAGCTTGACAACTAGTTCATTTACGTATAGTCTGGTGGTAAAATGTGTATCACTATCGAATTATACGCGTAAGATGATTTAATAAAATATGTGTTGCACGACTTTCGTATTTATTTTGTGCATAGTGAATATTGCGACCTGACCATGACCGTCACAAATCTCACTTTTGGTCATATGGGATGTGTATTGTGTATCATACCTTTAATAGCACTTTGGGTTATCATGATTGCAATTAAAGGCTTTGGATGGATAGTATGGCCCATAAGCTTAAGTACATCGTTTTTTACCTTTGACCGGATCGTGACGTGACATTTTGGCTGTGTTCTGACCGTCGATTCCCGCCGGGAATCCAGGGAATGTAGTGAATTTGGCGCGTTTGCTACAAATGTGCAGCGGAAAAGGGACATACCTTAACATGCAACAGCTGACGCTCAACGGGGATTCCAGGGATTCCCGACAGGAATGTGCACGGTCAGGACACAGCCTTAACATCGATTTGCAATTGTCGAGTATGTTTTAGATTTGTCTCCTTGAGAGCTTCCAAGTGCCTCCTTGCGCGTGTCGCTGCAATTATTGGTTCGGAAGAAAACCAGGGAGCGTTTAACGCCACTCCTCCCCGAGTCAATGTTGTTCAGATCAGACCCCAGTCAATGCCGGATTAAGAGAAATGGCATTTCAAGCATATTAAAGCCAGCAATAGCATTGCTTTATTGAATACTGGAAAATGTACGCAATTATCATGACTGTAAATCTGCTCAGGCTTTTCGAAATTTGGCGTCAAATAAAAAACAAGATAATGCCTCATCGAAACGCATAGCTGTTCACGTCACTGAACGTAAGTCTCTCGCCAGGATTGTTGCTTCCGAAAATAGATGACTGGCGTAACATAAATCAAAGTGAGCAGGGAAAGTAAACAGAAATCGATCAGCTTAAAGGCTGATTTGAAGGCTGAAACAGCTCCCTCGCACGCAAATTGCGTCTCGCAACTCCCATTGAAATACACGCAACCATTTTCGCTCGCGTCTTGTCTCGCACCTCGTAGTTCTGCTGCGAACTCGTGGCAAAATCTCGCTCCCGAATCGCGGGTCTCGCAGCGGCATCTATCTCGCGGCGAAAGAGTTGCTTCAGTTAAACTTTCCCGCACGATTTGCGTGCGAGACGAGCTTTTGAGCGAGACGGCTCAGACGCGATTGCCTGCGAGACGCGATTTGCCTGCGAGACGTAAAATGTTTAGTGTTTCAGCCTTACCAATATAATGCTACTCTTGTCTAGCCTACCGCCATGGTTTGAGGCTGCGAACAAAGGCATAGGAACGAGGGGCAGAGGGTCATGACCCTTCTCATTTTCTGACATTTTTGCAAACATTTTGTTTTGCTTAGCAAGGAAAGTGTGTGATGACAAAGGGTTCGCCAGGTTGAGATGCGCCCAAATCTGAAATTGATAGGGTTTAGTTTCACTGCCTCCCCCCCCCCCACCACCGCCACTTTTCGTGGTGTTCCTACGTCCCTGGTCACTGGAAGTCGACTTTGGGGGACTGTCACAGGGGTGATCTTGGTTGGAATTCATGAGCATTGCCAATAGGTATTTTGCCTCACAAACGGATTTGATATGAGACCATTCACCGTCCAGTCCTTATCCACCATTGTCTTCAATTTGATCAAACATTATCACAATAGCACATAGCAGCAGACAGCAGATACATATTCCTGTTCTGTAGCGGGGATTACTAATGACGCATAATAGCGGTTTAGTGTTCGGCGGTGATATATCATCTATGGAGCGTAGAAACCTGTGTGTGAAACTGCATGCCAACTGTATGTAACAGGACGTTTCCTATTTAACTGGGTTTATGAAGAACTTACGGTGCCTTTCGTTTGATTATTGCTGTATTTTCTTGAAAAATTGATGAAGTGACAGAGCAATGTTTCGAGTTTGCATTTGTAAAACGAATCATAAATCCAGCACCTGTACATTGGGTATCGAGTAAACAATATGGGGTATCCATCCATTATCCAATAGGCACAGATGAAAATATTACGCTTTGCCTTTTCCCAAACAGATGCTGCAGTGTTAAGAGCCAGACTTAACACAAATTATAATTCCTTTTCTAATTTATACATTGCTATTGACAGCAAAATGAATGTTCGCGCCTTGAAAATGGGAAGATCAAGCTGCTTATCAAACATCATTCAATGTATTTAATTGAACAGTATAAATTACTATAAGATATCATTGGCATCCAGAGATCCTTCCAACAAATCAACAGCATAGTTTAAAACGGAAAACATGCGCCTCACACCTGCAGTCATATCACAATGATTCAACACAATCACATCAAGTTAAAACACTTCAAATGCACATCGAAATGCACACTCCGAAACGCTTTTCATTCTTACTCCAAACAACGGTCATTAACATCCCAACATCTACACAATACTGACTGGAATGTACTGTACACCATCACTGGTCTGCGCGGTAAACTGGGCGTCAGTTCTCGGTCATGTCACCTCGTCGAACCCCCTGTCCGCCCGGCACCAGCCAGCCGGGCCGGCCGCCAGGGGTCCGTGCTGTCCAGCCTCCGTTTCCGCGCCTCCCGTGACCTCATCGGGTCAGCACCGGTCACGCTGGCGGGCCGACACTGTTCTCTGCGGTGCACCGCTCGTCCCGGCACGCTGTGTGTGTGCGGAAGGTCGGCTGGAGCGGCCGCGGAGAACCGCCGGGGTCGGAGCAAACTGTCTGCACCCTGATGTCGGCCGTCCGGCGATCGCAGTGTCGACATGTGATCCGGCCGCGGACGCAGCTGGGCGGCGCGGTCCGTCGAGCTGAAACTGGCCGCGTACAGGTCGTCGGAGGAGTAGCCGGCCCGGTCGCGGAACGAGTCGGCACTGAGGACTAGTTTGAGCTCGGGCCCGGAGCTCAGCTGCGGACCCTGGTGTGTGGCGCAGCACAGGTCGGGCGACGGCTCGCTGTGGCCGCTGTACAGCTTGGTCGCCGCGTCCTCCTGGCGCCGGCGCGCGGTCGCCTCCTCGTAGGGCCAGTAGCGTGGCCAGCGGACCCGCTCCCGCTCGGTGGCATCAGGCGCCGCCACCTTCCTGCCGCGGGAGTGAGCCAGCGCTGCCACGCAGCCGCCGGCCGTGGCCGTCTTGTGGCGCCGCCGGCGGCGGCACAGCGCGCAGAACGCCGCGCCGGCCAGCGCCAGCACCAGCAGCGGCAGGCCGAGGGCCAGCGCCAGCGGCGCCAGGCGTGGCGGACACCACAGCTCGGCGGTGGCCAGCAGCGACAGCCGGCGGCCTCGCAGCGGTCCTGGGCCGGCACAGAGCAGCTCTGGAGCGCGACCGTCGGCCACCGCACCATGCAGCCAGCGCAGAGAGCAGTTACAGACCAGCTGATTGCCGCGGACGTCCAGCCAGCTGAGGTTGGCGGCGGCGGCCGGCGCCGGCACCCCGGACAGCTGGTTGTCGCGGAGGTCGACCCAGCGCAGACTGGCGGTCAACAGACCTGCCGGCAGCCGGTGCAGCTGTGAGTTGTTGCAGATGTGCAACTTGTGCAGCGCCGGGCAGCCGGAGAGCGCGTCGGCAGCCAGGCCGGCCAGCTCGGGATTGTCGCAGAGCCGAAGCTCCTGCAGCTGCCGCAGCCCGGCCAGGTCGACTCCGGACAGCCAGCGTAGCCGGTTACCGCTGATGTCGAGCCAGCGCAGTGCGGCGGGCGCGGTATCGGACAGCGCCGTCAGCTGGTTTCGGCTCAAGTCGAGGCGCCTCAGCTCCATGAGGCCGGCCAGACTGGGGACGGAGCGGAGCCGGTTCCCGGACAGATCCAGCCGGCGCACGCCGCTCAGCTGCTGCAGCCCGTGCAGCGTCTCCATACCGTTGTCACACAGACCCAGCTCCAGAACGCCGGCCAGCGCGCGCAGCTCCGTGGCGCCGACGCTGGCCAGCCGGTTTCCGCAGAGATTGAGCGCGGCGAGGTGTGGCAGGCCGGCCAGCGTACCACCCAGCGTCTCCAGCCGGTTCCTGGAGAGGTCCAGTCGCCGGAGACCGGCCGCCTCGCGGAACGCGGCCTCCTCCAGCCGCGCCAGCCTGTTGCCGGCGAGAGAGAGACTCTGCAGCCGCAGTAGGCCGGCCAGGGTGCCACGCGGCAGCCGCTCCAGCAGGTTATCCCCCAGGTCCAGCTCCTGCAGCCGCCGCTGGTGCTCGAACGTCAGCGCGGCCAGCTGGTCGACGGCGTTGCTGCTGAGGTTGAGCGAGACCAGGCCGGGGTAGTAGTCGAAGGAGCCGTGCAGACGCGAGATGCGGTTCCCGGCGAGTGAGAGCCGCTCGACGCGCGGGTTCAGCTGGATCGGGAAGTGCTCCAGGCCGCCACGCTCGCAGGAGACGGTCAGCGAGGTGCGGTTGCAGTGACACTGGGCGGGACAGACGGTGGCGACGGGTGACGCGAGGAACTGGAGGAGTGAGATGAGGGCGAGGAACGGGCGCCACATGGTGGTGCCAGCCAGCTGCTGTCGGAACTGTTATCGGCAGTTGAGGTTGTCAGTAGGCTTACAGCGTGGCAGCGAGGCTTCTTCGGATGTCACTGCAGGAAGGGAAAGAGTGGTGTCACATTACTTAATGCTTTATCTGCTAGTGACGCACTCACACGCTCAACCTACGACCGAAATCCATTAACAGACCAGCAGACCAGCAGACCAGCAGACCAGCAGACCAGCAGACCAGCAGACCAGCAGACCAGCAGACCAGCAGACTGATAGACCAGCGGACCAGCACAGTCGATCAGCCGCTGACGTGGCAGCCCTCCGGCTGAGTGGAGACTCCAGACAGGAATATGTCCTTCGGCGGCGGCTGACCTTCGGAAGGATCTGTCCTTCGCGGCGGCTGACCTCTCGGTGTGCAGCGACTCGACGGCTGAAATAAGAATCCGCATGTCAGTACACTTACTGCTTCTCCTGACCTCGTATCTTCCGCGCCCATTTCCCCTGAGTGCCCTGGGCTCTTTGTGACTTGGATGGGCTGCATTAAGGGCCGCCATACAGAAAACACCGGATGGCGCTCACGAGCGGAAAGATATTCTGGTTAAGAGCCTCTAAAGCATAAAACTCCGAACAAATATGCTTCAATAGCGCCGGCTCGTCCGAGCGGAAGTCGACCTCAAAACTTTGGAACTGTGCTTCAGAGCCGAGGCCTACAACACCCTATGAGCGATCGCAGATTGTATTGGCAGTAAACTCAAGTCGGCTGTGCAACTTGCGCAAAGTATTCTAGCTGCCACATCAATTCGTTTGCCGGTCGGCAGAACTTTTGGCCCGACTGCGATTAAGAGCAATAGTCTGCTGAAATCACAGGAAACGGTCTCGGTTTTCGAGGGCTGCGTCTATGAGGTTGTCTTTGTCTGGTTGGTTTCTAGAAAGTCCACATCACTTTCGACATATTGGGACTTTTTATGTGACTCTCATTCTCCTTATGGATGCAGCTTGTACACATTTTTAGTCAATGGAAATTTGAGTAGCTCTCTTTTCCAGCAAAGAATATCCGCACATCACGCTTTCAATCGAATGGAGAACACTCATAACTTAAAACAAGGCGACTCGCATCAAGTATGTATTCGGTCGCCATTGGGGCCTCAATGTCATGGCATAGCATATAGGACCATAAACCAAAACCGAAATGAATCTGCCAAGAGTCACGGCGAAATCCTGTGGACCCGGCAGAGACATTAATCAGAAACTTGCAGTCTGATTGCGGCAGTGCAAGGCAGGAGACCGACACCCACCTTGCCAGTCGGTACGAGGTGCTGACGCCGAAACTTGCACCGGCAATTCTCATCCAGTCAGACTGCACATCAGGAACGAAAGCCGCTGCGCGTTGCACTGAGTTCATGTTGAAAAAGGCTTTGTTAAAACGAAAGTTGGGTTCAGTGGCGGATCCACGGTTGGGCAAAATGGGCAATTCCACCCCCCAAACCGTCCTAAATCGGCAAAAAATGACACAATTCATGATATAGAAGGAAATCTAAGCAACTTTTTGATAAGGCAAGTTTGCTTTAAATCAGCTACCAATGTATTTATATTTGTTTATGTCTATTGTCTATGTGTTATGTCTAATGCATAAGCAAGCGAAATCCGATAAGTTTTCAGAATTGTGGGATTTTTGGAATTTTGCCCCCCCCCCCCCACCCCAACTTCTCGGATCTGGATCCGCAAGGGTTGGTTTGGGATTTAGTTTTTTTACGATGGGTAACGACTAACGCACCGCTAGGATGAGGAGGATGTTATGCACTGCATCCAGGGGCGGATCCAGCCCCTCGGTTGGGGGGGCAACTTTTTCGATAAAAAGGTACCCCATTTTTTCTCCACGGATTAGGGCTTTTCACCTTATTTGGCATTAGAAATTAAAAAATGCGATTTTTTCCGGAAAAAAACCCGGAAAAAATGGAAAAAATCAGAAAAAAATATTGTTTTTTGGGGTAAAAAATCGTGGAAAAATCGCTTTAAAACACTCAGAACACTATTTCCATAGCATATACACACGTAGGTAATTAATAATAACGTTTAGGTATCTCATACCATCTCGCAGGGGTGTCACCGATAATTATTGAGGGGGTCGGCTGAAATGACGAGAAAACGTATATCCGTTTTGTCGCGTGCCATCCTTCTGCAGCATTTTAGTTATATTTCCATGTATAATACGCATTTGTTTGATGTTAAGGTATTTAGGTGTTTTAGGGGACGAGTCCGCGTCATATCGTCGCTCGCCTTTTTCGGACTCGGCAGGCCCAATGCTGAATTTGTAGCCACCTTGAAATTAAACCCTGCGCCTCCAGGGGGGCCTGACAAAGCCTCCCTGATGTTTTTCTGAAAATCACTTTTACTCATGCGGCGCATTTGCTGAAGATTTCAGCTAGCTGAGTCGACAACAATTATTACGCATTCTGCAAATGTTCACTGAAATTGGTTCAGTCATTTGGAAGAAAATGACGTTTTAGTGACGATTATAGTTGGTGGAAGGACGGAAACTATATTGTAAAAATCGTAGAAAATAGAGTTTTACAGCAAATTGCTAACAGTAAAGGACAACAATCGAAAATGTAATTTTAATTAGGAAAGGCCAACTCCGATTTCCGAAATTTTGGGTTTCTTACCCTTAAAAACTGAAAAATGGGGGGAATCACTATTTTTTTAAATTGTCAAAGATTTTGAAAAACCGAAAGATAAGTGAGAGAACTAAATATGGGAAATGCCCCAATCAAATTTCAAAGCAATGACTTGCAATAACTATTTGTGGTTATTACACTTGTGGCTCCCTAAGTGTAAGAAACTCATGACGTCATTTTGTAATCACTTTTTAGACTTATTTTGACCAGATACCAACAAAAAACTACATTTTTGTATTTCTGAAACAAAACTGGTCTAGGGCCAAGCTTTTTATTTACATTTATCAATTTCTCGTGAGGTTTTCTGACGTAGAAAAAACACTATTCTTTACGTGATCGGGTCGAGGTCATTCACTTGACCTGGAAGTTCACCCAATGACCTGAAACCTAAAAAATTGATACCGTTAGATTCCTCACATGACAGGCAACATGCTGGTTCTTACCGCGTTGCTATATGGTGCTTGGTTTGGAAGTTAACAGAGAATCCTGTTAGCCCCCCCCCCATACGGCGAAGTGGAAAACGGTAAGGCGAGGGTTAATATTGTATGAAGTGGCCCTGGGGCCAGGAATTACCGTCAAGGAGAGCCTCTTGCCATACACTTATTTAAAATCAAATTTTTCCATTCTAATTGTGTAAAGCAATTACGAAACTTGTGTGATGCCGCGAACGCGGCGCGATTTTTTTTTCTCAGTTTTTGTATTGTAATAGGATTTTGTACAGTTCAAAGCTGATTTTTAACGATAAAATGAGTTATTCTTCTCGAGTACAACTCACCATGGTTAATACCAAATAGTCTACCAAACAGTCCGTACTTAAATCATGTGTACTTCACTGAATCCTTGGGGGCAAAACAGATATTTTGCCCACCCTTTTCGCTTTGGGGGGCGCTGGCGGGACTCCCCCTTGGATCCGCCCCTGACTGCATCCCTTACAGGAAAAAATACGAGTTGTTCTGACATACCTAGCAAATGCTTTTGATTTGACCTGGTCAGAAGAGACTGTATTTTTTTATGAACACATTAAAAAAAAATCTGTATAGACTTGGAAGATGAAAGATGATGAGATGGCTTCGACTTTAGTGGACACCGCATAAACTGATCATGTAACGCTTGGATAGATTAGTCGTGCACGTGGTGGGCGGGGAGGGCTGGTATCACTTCGCTGTTTTACTCCCACCACCCCAGACATTCGCAAATTTTACTATTACCTCTATGGGATTGGTCACTGGGGGAAACCTAACTTCTCTCCCCGCAACCCCGGCTGGCCCTCACTCAAAATGAGGCGACGCCACTGAATAATTTCGTTATCACTATCAGCCGCGATAAGTGGTGGTTCGGTATTAGAGTTGCAAAATTCTGGTCCAAGCGTCCGACCAGAACCGGTCACGGCCATGACTGAAGCTGTGACTGGCCAGGCCAGCGCCATAGGTCTAGGATTGCAGCGCCATGACTAAAGCTGTGACTTGCCAGCTCATTCCGTGGCCGTGACTTGGCTGTGACCAAAGATTACAGATTCCTGCACCTCGATTCGGTATGCTGGAAGCACATCAAAAGCGCTCCTCGGTGCATCAAACACTCCTTCTGACGACGCCACTTGACCTTGAGCCTCGGAGCCTCGAGGCCCCATCTACCCTGAGGATGGCGTTTAATAGGGAAATAATCTTTCATTTTGTGTGCATCAATCTTTTTGGCCTCCGTGATGGTATATTCAATAGATTCTAAATTTAAATTTAAGAATAAAATAAAATTAATCCTCATTCAAGTGCTTGTAAGTTTCTTACAAACTAAATAAAGTACATATACTTCTTTCGTAAACTCATGAGCAGTGTATTGCCCATCACTATCGAAGCGCGCCATATATGGCGCCGCCGTGTTTCGAAAGTTCGTTCGACGCTGGACAATGTCCTGCAACAAATCGCTCGACCTAGAATATATTATGTTTATTGTTCCAAGTTAAATTTTTCCAATTGAATTACCAATGGTTGGATTGTCTTTTTCGAGCTATTTTGGGAAAAAAAGATTTGGGCGATGATGAATATAAAACCAAAGTCTTGTTCACATGCCAGAGACAATGTTAAGTACAACTTTTAAATACTGAAAATGTTATGAACATTTTCAAAACGCAGTACCGCTTGGGCCATAGGGACCCAAGTTAAACTGATAATTGTTTTCCTTGTTTATTCAAATGGCTAATCAAATGTATAGGATCGCCGGTGAATATTATCGAAACAAGCAGGAATTCAATACTATATTTCGCATCTCCCTTGCGGTATAGAGAACAATAACTGGGAAAAGCCCGCCAGTTGGATCGAGACTCCACAAGACTTGCAAGCAGCCGGCAAGTACCGGATTCATTGAAAGGCGTGGAAACGCTTATGCAACTTTAACTTGAATAGTTTCTTAGTAGAAATTGTTTTTTATGCAAAACGTGATAATTTACATAATTATATTTTTGGTCTCATCTGTCGATTTCAAGTGTTAACTCCATTTTTGTGGAAAAAGGTGGTTATTTCCCTTTAGTTGAATACAGCAATGACATTCATCCCGAATGATGGGACTGTGCCAAACGCCAAGTTATGTAACCAATGGTTGTGGTCTCGCTATGGGCAGACACTGATTTAATGTCGAACTAGTGCGTTAATGACGCATCGCTCGACTCCGCCCCTCGCCTTGTATTGGCCGCGATCCGGAGCGGTATTTTCCTTTTCCCGCCGCAGTGGTACGTCGCGGTTATCCATTAGGAGGGAGGGTGAGGGGGGACACTCGTGTGTTTCTCTCACTCGATTGGTCGTGACATATTGACATGCTATCTGGAAAGGGCCCGGTCCCATCTGGAAGGTATCCAGCAGTTGGGAGAGGGTGCGCCACCTAATCACTATCGGACCAGATGGCAGCGCTGGTCTTCGATCCCGTCTGAGGAGGATACATCCATTGTCTAGCTATCCATCTATCCACCGAATCTACCCGCTACCATCTATTCATTGACGTTTGGCCAATTATCCGTTGCCCATTGTGGAGTATGCACAATGCATATGGATTATAGATGCCTACTTTGCCACAATGCCTACTTTGCCACAATGCCTACTTTGTTTCTTTTCGT
Source organism: Semibalanus balanoides (assembly GCA_014673585.1). NCBI lineage: Eukaryota > Metazoa > Arthropoda > Thecostraca > Balanomorpha > Balanidae > Semibalanus > Semibalanus balanoides. The sequence goes on from VOPJ01004784.1 coordinate 47,814, forward strand.
GTCTTACAACGTGTTCATAAATTGCAGCTGGATGAGATAATTGTGGATTAACTTGGCTCATTTCGGACTCTGGGTGTCCGTTGGCTGCTGACGCTTTTCACGCCACAACTAACTCTCATTCTCTGCAGTCTTCTCCAATTTATGTCAAATTATGCCACTTTATGGTGCCTTATGCCTCCCAATGCCGCCACGGATCGCCTTTTGCCGCTTTTCTCCGTCTTCTCTCGCCTTCTCTCGCCTTCTCTCGCCTTCTGGCGCCGTGTGCCACTGCCGCCGGCCGGGCCGGGGTGCGGTATATCGCTAATCCGAGTGGCACGTGCCGTCAACGATGGGTGCCAGCTGGCCGCGCCGCCGCCGCCGCCGCCGCCGCCGCCGCGCGCCGACCTGGTGCCGCGCCGATATATGGCAGCCGTCATTGCAAACCGGAGATGACGTCCCTCCCGGAACATCTCCGCCGCCACGCCGACGGCGATATCGCTCCGGAACGCGCCGAATCCATGCATAATCAAGCAGTTCCACGGCACTTTCGCTTTGGCTGAAGAGAGCTTAGCATGAGAATGGCTAGGCTAACCACATTGTTGATCGGTTTCATCGACGGTTAGGCTATTGTGGAAGACTTGTCAGCGGTCGTTTAGTGCTAACTTTTTTTTCGCTGCATGTATCGAAACGTTGATGCAATTCTGTTCTTGGTTACTCACGAATCATTCGCTGCACGGCCTGCACTCGAACCACCACTCATGTCTAGCAGAACGAACGTATACAGCGCCTGTTAGAAATAGCCCCCTTCAACTGCCTACGCTAGAACAATTCTAGGGTGATGCGCCACGTTTGCTGTCTAGAACGGTCTCGAACCTAACGTATTGACACTACGAAGCCGCGCCACGGTGGTTCACGGTGCAGTCGGCTTGTTAAAGCGCTTAAGAAGCCCGACACGTCCCCGCCTAATGATTGCTAGACTCTAATCTGCGACTGGCTTCTGGAAAGCGCGAATTTCAATATCGTTTTCTCCGTAGTAATGATCTTAAAATTCGTCTCGAGTTCTGGCAGGTTATCTTAGTGGTGCGAGTGCTTGTCTCGATGGGAATTTCAATATCGGTTTCTCCGTAGCAATGATCTGAAAATATTACATAAATATAATTTACACTTATGATAGGGATATTTATGTCATGATTTTTTGGGCAAAACTGAAATTATCTTGAGTTATTAGCCGTTTTCACGATGGATGATTTTGCGCGAAATGTTTTAAAACATTTTAAAATGTTTTAAAATGTTTTAGTAGTAGCCGCTTTCACGATGGACTTATTTGCGAAAAATGTTTTTTACCCTCGCTCTACGGGACCGTAGGGCGAGGGTTAAAACATTTTTTTTTACCGAGTTAACTACATACCGTTTAAAAAAATCAAAATTCAAATTTTTGAAATTTCGAGATTGCCATCTGAAAGAACAATCAATTATTTACCGATGCGTGTTTTCTCTAACACTTCCCTTCAACACACAACTCTCCACGAGTGCTTAACCATGCAAAGATTTTGTGTCAAAACGGCCGAACACGGCCCCCCCCCCATAACAAATGTCTTGGACCCCCTCCTAATGATATTTATTTTGGGAAAAAAATACACCATTCGGTGCGCAATGAAATGTTAGGAAAAGTCAGCAAGTTTGAAGATTCTGGGTTGAGTTATGAATGAACTGTACGCGAAAAACCTGAAGGGGACCGATTCGCCCTCCCCTTCCAGTAATAGGGTTAAGCCGTAGGCGATAGCGCTGTCCAACATAAAAGGGGCGCAATTGCTGATTTCGGCCAAAATGTCGATTAAAAAATGGCCTCAAGGAATTTCTGAAAAGTTGCATCGCTGGATTCCGCGTGAGATCAGCTTTCGAATGGTGTATTTCCCGTAGTTGGAGCCCTCCGAACCCTTCAGCGAGCCGTGTCAGCTACCGGCGAGACGAGCGGGCGCCGTTGTACAGTCGGCCGCGCCGGCCGGCCGGCGTCGGCCCAGCTAGCTCACGATACTTATCCCGATAGATGGCGGGCCGTTCACCACGATCGCGAAGAACAATGGGACACCGGCAGAGGGCCCCATCCATGCTCGGTAATCCATGATCAAATGATTGTACACGCTTCTAAAACGAAGGATACCGAATGCTGTTTCCGAAATCTAATTTTGCTGCAATTAATATCTTTGGGAATTTGATGGAGATTTCTGAAAAACATCGCTTTAATATTATTGAACTACGTATGCCTCATGCGTAATTCTCGCTTGTTTCATAAGTTTTGTGATTTGTTTACCAACAGAACAAAAAGGAAGACGATTGTCTTCCTGCTGAATTAGTGAGCTTCCTGAGTTAGACATATGCTCGAATTCCCCGCTGATCGATCGCCGTCTAAAGGCAGCCACTTCAACGGCAGCTCGATCTCACTTCAACGGCAGCTCGATCTCACTGAAGCGATATCTCGGCGAGCCATTGACCCGTAATCATAGTTTTTCATGGGTGCCTAAACCCCAAGCCCAGCCCTGCCGAAGCCCATGAACACCAAGCCCAGACCCAGACTAAACCCATACAAATTCATAATATTGAGGCCCATGCCCGGTCCGGCCCATCCATATTAAGCAGATAATTATTTTCAAAAAAATTGCAACCATTATCCTAACATAATTACTTGCATGCTATTAATGAAAAATAATGTCACACACCTGTGTATTGCTGTGGCTTTTGACTCATCGAACACTTTTCGGTCAACATTGTCATACTGGATCAGACTTTGGATTGGACATGATTTGGGATTTTTACATTTTTCACCACTGCTAAGGAAGTATTTACCATAATTTATTCTTCTCATATAATTGGCAAAATTTATTATTTAAGTGTCCTAAATCATTTATTAACATATTTACCTGGTTAAACATCTGGTTGTCAAGTCAAGAATAACGGCTACCGATATGACTAAAAAAATGTCATACCCAGTACACCCAGTACACATGAAAAGTCGAAAAATGCATACCCAGCCCAGACAATCGGAAGAATTGAATGGCCACCCATGGGTGCACCCGATCCATGAAAAACACTGCCCGTAAACCAATGCAGACCGGGGGGGAGGGCGGGGATAATTCTCACGGAGCGCCTGTTCAGCCTACGCAGCACGCTATTCCACACCGTGAGTGAAGGTCGTCGGACGGCTGTGACGACATACCAGCCGTTTTTCACGAAGGATTTATTTTTACCCGGTAGTACCCGGTAGCAACCGGTAATATTTCATGCGTTTTAGGTAATTAAATCTAAGAACACGGCTTTTCCCGGATATTTTTGGTATCAATTGAAACTTTATGAATTATAATGTTTTAATCGACACCAAAAATGTTCGGGAAAAGTCGTGTTCTTGGACTCAACTACCCAAAAAGCACGAAATATTACCGGGCACTACCGGGTAAAAATAAATCCTTCGTGAAAACGGCTGCCATGGGCATACGGGAACGCTGTGGACCGCAGAATAATCGGCTGACTTGCTATGTACCGAGCTGGAGAATCGTACCGAGCTGAGACTCGTACCTCGTACCGAGCTGGAGAATCCCAGGGGAGCGGTCCGGCCACGCGTGCCGGCGCCGCCAGCTGGCTATTTATGGAGGCACGGCAATCGCAGGCAACAATTACCTCACTGCCCCCGGGGTTATTAAAATTCACCTGCTCGACGGAGTTGCCTAAGTAGCCGCTCAGCTGCCTCCGCTTGGTCCGGCCAAACTTGGCAACACCAATCATGGGGTCAATTTGACATGAATGTCATATAATTGCCTCAGTGTCGAGGGAAGTTACAACAGATTCACATCATAGGCAACTCCCAATACCGTTTATCTGGAGGCTCGCTACATTGAAATGGTTACCTATGCTGTAATAACGGCACCAAGACAACAAAGGAAGACAAACTTTGTCAGATGTAACTGAATGGCTGGGCGGAACAAGGAAAGTCAGATGAGCAGAAACTAAACCGTGGAGAGTCTGTTGTTCCTCCCGGACAACTGACGGGAGGAGATGCTGAGTTTATCGTCTCTCTCGGCCAACTTGCATTAAGAGAAGTTGAGGACTAGGAGTGCGAGACGTTCCTCCAGTGCTCTAGTCGAACTTAGGACAGAAGTTTGGGATTCTGTCATTCCTGCCTGCTAAATCAGGAGAGGAGGCAGTTAATTTCTCTGTCGGACCCTGTTCCCCCGTATGGAATGGGAGAACCCGACCCATCTGGTTGGCTTCCCACCACGCAAGGGCATTTCCAGGACTCGTCCGAGGTCAAGATCGCCCAGCAACAGCCACATTGGAGCGGAGGACTGACATCACTGTATGCATAAGAATGACGCAAACAATCAGGCTTCAGTCTGCGTTTCACTGTTAAGCATCCTGTATGAATTAATTGCCTTCTTTGGCATGAACTTGCCTTGACGTCAATGACATTGGGCTTACTAAAAAACGTGTTAAATGTGGTGACAAATTAAATTATGTCGCTCAAAGTTATTCTGTTTGAATTGCTTGCACGCATTGCCACTGACAGTTCTAGTTATTCTGACAAGTGATTTTGTTTTCGAGGTCATTAATTAAGAACTTTCCTTGTCCTCCATTTATCTCGCTCTAGAAAGCGGTCTTCTCGAGATAACGAGCCCTAATTGAGAGAGTGAACCTCCGGTATTCTTACATCACCAAGTGAGGACGTTCCAAATGTCTACCTGAAATAACGTTGGGTCGTCAGATACAATTATATGGCGACTACAAGCGTTATCGTCCATGACATATATTTTGCGCGTATAGTAGTTAATGGTTACCAGGACATTGATTAATGGGAAATTTTTGACACAGTGTCCTTCCAGACTTGTAACCGCTATCGCAAAGCAACAATTTGTATTGCAGTCCAGCACACATAATAGACATCTATAATCATTGCATTTCTCGCTGGGTAGTCTGTTGATTACGTTTCTAATCTAGCACAACGATTTAGCGGGAACACCTCAGTACCCCACATTACTCAGTGTCATGTCGCATTGTTAAATTCCAGCAGCAATTTGTGACACTTCCGCCAGATAACGTGCTTCAGATCGTAATACAATTACTTCAGCTTGTGAAGCATTGCCATTTGTCAGCGTCTGTCCGATCAAGCGACGCCGTCGGGCGCTGGCCGCTGGCCTCGGCAACAGACAGAGGTACAGGTTCAGGCTGCAGCTCATCCTGCCGACACGGCCGGCGCTGATGACTGAGACCGTGACAGGCTGAGTCCAGCTCATCTGGAGCGGCGGCGTCCGACTCCCTGCCCACTCCAGCGTCAGTGCCGACACTATAGCCATCGAACGACGACGCCGACTGATCGGTATTGACGGGCACAGTGGGGGATAGACGGCTGAACACGGACCAACGGTGGCTGACCAGCTATAACGGGACAACGAGGACGGGACAACGAGGACGAGACAGCGCGGACGGGGCAACGAGGACGGGGCAACGAGGACGGGGCAACGAGGACGGGGCAACGAGGACGGGGCAACGAGGAACGGGACAGGGAGGGGACGGGCAACGAGGACGGGACAACGAGAGGGACAACGAGGCGTGGGCAATACGAGGACGGGAACAATACGCGAACGCGCGAACGGGACAAACGCGAACGGACAACGCGAACGGGACAGGGAACGCGAACGGGAAACGCGAAAACGGGAGAACGTGAAACTTGGACAAGCGAACTGGAGCAGCGAGGACTGGACAATGGGACCGCGACTAATGATAACTGATTATTGCAAAAAAAAAGTGTAATTAAGAGGCACTGTTCGATAAGGTATGGTAAGAACTGAGCTATGAGGACTTATCTATGAGGATTAACAAGTAAGTTCTTACCAATGAGCTCTTCTGACAAACTAGGACTTACAAATAAACAAGGACTTCCTTACGAGAGCAAGCTATCGTGGACTGGCTAACGAGACACACGGGTGAGGGTGGACATTTGGTGTAATTTTGGGTGGACATTTGGTGTAATAGTTGAGGCTGGCACGCACATTTGTCCGCCGGGTACTGACTTCAGACCACTGACGAGTGATCACTGACGCTACTCAGATGATGACCGATTAGTGACCGATTAGTGACCGATTAGTGACCGATTAGTGACCGATTAGTGACCGATTCGTGACCGATTAGTGACCGATTAGTGACCGATTCGTAACCTATTACTGACCGATAAATACCCGATCCTAATTACTGGTCCTTCGGGTCGTGCGGCAGCATCGCAGATTTGTGTCCAAATAGTGACCAAATAGTGACTGATTGGTGATCGACTTTGGACCGACTATAGACCGATTAGGGATTGATTAGGGACCTATTAGGGGCCGATTAGGGACCAATTAGAGACCGATTGGGATCCACTTCATTGACCAGTGACATATCAAAGCTTGCTTTACTTCCTTGTCAGAAATTTTGGCATGACATCCTCCAGTTACCTGTCAGACTAAAAAAACTGAAGACGGAAGATATGACCGCAAAAGAGGGCATTTTTGTCGCATTTTTCCTGTATTACAATGTGGTGCGATATGCTGAATGGATCAGTGATTATTTCGAGAGCGCATCTGATTCTCACTCGACGGCTATTTGATGTTATTGAGCTATATATTTTGGCGTGGCTTAAAAACGAAAACAAAACCAACATCTTATTTAATCAAACAAAAGTATTACCACCATCAGCAAGAACAATTTATTTCTCTGATAGATAATCGTATAATGTGATACAGGGGTGAAAGCGGCATCGTTTCGTCGCTAAGCACTTTGAGTACCTACAAATGCTTCAGCAAAACAATTCGCTAAATGAATGGCGGTCAAAGCAGAGTGAAATGGATGAGCTAGGCCTATCCCAAACATGATTGCCAAATAACTATAGTTAACTGTACATCTGATGAAGAGAAAACTTCGACGACTCTGGTCCATATCAAGAGTGTGAGCTCGCGTAACACTGACTGGCGTGTCTTGCCTCAATCATTCGGCTTCTGGCCTCAACCATTCAGCGCCAGACATTGCAAGAAGAGCCCATTATTGATCAACTCAGTTGAGATGGTCCAGACACGCCACCACACAGCGGACACTAGCAGCGGAACGATCTCTAACGACCTTCAAGCTGTCCAACTCTGTCTCTGTCTCACTGTCTGTCTGTGTCTGTCTGTCTGTCTGTCTGTCTGTCTGTCTGTCTGTCTGTCTGTCTGTCTGTCTGTCTGTCTGTCTGTCTGTCTGTCTGTGCTACGCAGCGCCGCAGAACTGGTCTGGGGTGTGAGTACTATCCTGACCTCAGTTGCTAACCTGGCTACTGACCTGACCTCATTTACTGACATGTACAGTGTAGTGCAAATGTTCTGTCCACTTCATCGACAAAACCTCTGTCTCTGTCTCTGTCTATCGGTGCTGCACACAGTAGAATACAATGCAATTAGTATAACCCTCGCCCCCGGTATCAGGGACGAGGGCAAACATTAGTTTCATTATATTGCATTGCGTGCAGGCTGCAGCACCCACAGACAGCACCGGTGGACATAGTTGACATTTAATTAAGCGGATGCGCTTAAGCAAGGCTTTCTTAGAATACTTTCAAAGATAGCCTCCGGCAGACGAAAACAAACATAGCCCCAGATAAATGGAGGGTTTAGTCGAATAGTGTACTCTAAGGACTGCTACTAGCCGTTTTCACGAAGGATGTATTCGCTGGGCGCATCGACATCGGGTAGTGTCGATGAAGTGGACAGAACATTTGCACTACGCTGTACAGTGTGCACTGTGCACCGACCTGACCTCAGTTGCTGACCTGGTCACTGACCTGACTTCAGTTGATGACCTGGTCACTGATCTGACCTCAGTTGCTGAACTGGTCACTGACCTGACCTCAGTTGCTGACCTGGTTACTGACCTGACCTCAGTTGCTGACCTGGTCACCGACCTGACCTCAGTTGCTGACCTGGTCACCGACCTGACCTCAGTTTCTGACCTGGCTACTGACCTGACTTCAGTTGCTGCTCATGTTGACGGCTGAAGAATTCACCAACAGCTGGTGACGAGCATCGCAGGCTTGGCAGGACAACACTCAAAACTCCCGCAACTTGGTAACGGAGAGTTACCACTGCGTCCCTGTATGGAGGAGAGTTACCACTCCACTCCGTCCCTCTGCACAGAGAGTTACCAGTCTGTCCCGGCCGGTGAGTAGCACCGCTCTGTCCTGATAATGGGGAGTTAGCGCTCCACTCTGTGTCAGCGCCGGAGAGCTGCCGAGGCGCTGTGACCCCCCGGTCGGCAGCGCACCGACTGAAGCCGCTGTGACCCCCCGGTCGGCAGCGCACCGACTGAAGCCGCCGTGGTCCTGCCGTCGGCGGTGCACCGACTGAAGCCGCTGTGACCCCCCGGTCGGCAGCGCACCGACTGAAGCCGCGGTGGTCCTCCCGTCGGCGGCGCACACCGACTGAGGCCCGAACGGTCGGCCGCCGCCAGCCAGGGTCGAGCTCTGCTCTGGTTGGTCACGTGACCCGCGTCATAACCGACGGGGCGGCCCGCTCCGCAGCCGACGCTACTCTCAATTGGCGAGGTGCGACAAATATGTGCAATGGATGACCGAAGACATTGCCCGGAACATGTTTTTGTGTCGGTGTACCTATATGAGTCTGCGGTATCTCTGAAGTGGGATTTGGGGAAAACGTGTTTTCCTATACTCCTATACTTTACGAATATCTTCATATTTTATATTGACTGTCAATCACTAAAGCTGAAACCGTTAGATTAAAATCATCAAGCTTAAGGTCTGGTTAAACTCGGAATCTTACAGTTCACTGTTCTATAGTCGCGTTTTGTCTGGGGACGTAGTGAACACGAACAGGTGACTGGTTAGGAAGCTCCACCTCCCTTGTGATAAGTAACCTATCATTTTGTTTTATTGTCAGTCGGTACCAAACGTTCTCGGGGAATCCTGGTGCCATTTGTCGACAAAACTATCGAAATCTCCATTTGATCCAAAATAATGACTTTTTAGGATGAGATGAACTTTGTAGATGAGATGGAAACCTTTGCAGACGGCCCAGTTGGCGGAAGAAACTCCTGGCGCGGCTGGAGTCTTCTGTGTCTAGATGACGGTCCAGTTGCCGTCGTCCCTGTCGAGGTCGCAAAGGCCGGCACAGACGGCTGGATGTCCGTCTCGCCGCTAGATGACGGTCCAGTTGCCGTCGTCCCTGTCGAGGTCGCAGAAGGCCGGCACAGACGGCTGGAACTGTCTTCTCGGCCGCTGATGACGGTCAAGTGCCGTCGTCCCTGTCGAGGTGCCGAAGGCCGGCTCAGACGGCTGGAGTCTTCTCGCCGCTAGATTGACGGTCCGTTGCCGTCGTCCTGATGTCGGGTCGCAGAAGGCCGTGCACAGACGGCTGGATGTCTTCTTCGCGCTGATGACGGTCCAGTTGCCGTCGTCTCCTGTCGAAGGTCGCAGAAGCCGGCTCAGACGGCTGGATGTCGTTCTCGCCGCTAAGATGACGGTCCAGTTGCCGTTCGTCCCTCGTCGAGGTCCGCGAGAAGGCGGCTCAGACGGCTGGATGTCTTCTCGCCGCTAGATGACGGTCCGTTGCCGTCGTCCTGTGCGAGGTCGCAGAAGGCCGGCACAGACGGCTGGAAGTGGTCCAGGCTCGGCTGCAGCAGGAAGACACCGCTCTGGACACCGGCCGGCAGGTCGCTGCAGTCGTGGGGTGGTGGCTCCGAGCTGCCTTCTGCTGTCTCACCCTCGCCCTCCACTTGGTCCAGTGTGGCGGTCAGCACATCGATCTGAGTTTGCTGGCTGGCTGTCTTGTTGATCACTCCCTCCAGCCGGGATTGCTCGCTGCCGGTTATGGAGGCCAGTACGGCCATCTGAGATTACTGGCTGCCCAGTATAGTGGTCAGTTTGGTAGCTTGGGATTCCTGTGTGCTTAGCCGAGTGGCCAGGCTGCCCAGTTGCGTTTTCTGACAGTCCGCCATGGTGACTTGTCGTGGTCCTGTTGCGATTTAAAACTTCCTGATTTGGTAACCAGCACATCTTGTTGCGATTTACTGTCTGGTGACCAGCATATTATGGTTGCCTATCTGAGTGACCTTTCCATCGAGTTGTGTTTTATGGCCGTCCACTTTGGTGGTCATCCCGTGCAGTTACGACTTTTTACTGTCAAGTTTGTCAAGTCTTTTTCGGATTCAAACTAGAAACACAATGACACATGCGCATTGCGCATTGGCGGCCCTGGGTCAGTCTGTCTGTGTGTGTCTGCCGTGGGTCAGCCTGTCTGTGTATGTCTGCCGTGGGTCAGCCTGTCTGTGTATGTCTGCCGTGGGGCCAGTCCTGTCTGTGTATGTCTGCTGTGGTCAGCCTGGTCTGTCTATGTCTGCCATGGGTCAGCCTGTCTGTATACTGTCTGCGTGGGCCAGTCCTGTCGTGTATGTCTGGCCGTAGGTCAGTCTGTCTGTGTTATGTCTGCCGTGGGTCAGTCTGGTCCTGTGTATGTCTGCCGGGGTTCCGCCTGTCTGTATATGTCTGCCCGTGGGGTCAGTCTGTCTGTGTATGTCTGCCGTGGGTCAGTCTGTCTGTGTATGTCTGCCGTGGGTCAGCCTGTCTGTATATGTCTGCTGTGGTTTCCGTTTCGGAAGCGGGCGTGGCGGCTCAGCAATCTGAGCTGACGAGCGCGCCGTGCGCGTCAAAGTTACCCCGTCCGATAAACACCACCAGTCGTAAACATGCCATTCATCTTCAGCATTCTCTGGGCGTGGAAGCCCACCAGCTACGCGGCAGAGGCGCCCAGTGCAGCGGTCCGTGGTCCGCCGCCACGCCCAGACTCTGGTGTGCGCTCTTGTGTAACAGAAGGCAGTGTCCGTGCCTTTGAATGGCTATTAGATGGATAATTATGGAAATGTTTGTCGCTAGATGCTCGAATCTAGATTAGGGTGATTGCGTACCTACAGTTAGTGTTTCAGCACAGTCTTCGCTTGAGAAGCGGTTTATTTGGTATAGGCTGTACCGCATTGCAGTTAGATGCTGCGGCACAGTCTAAGTTTCAGTTGAAATTAGTATCGAAATTGTCACGAGTTCTCCTAGCGCGCCGTTTGCAAAATAAATGTTTGCAATGACTCAGGGGTGGTTTTCCCATATAGGCAAGGTAGGCAATGCCTACCGATTTCGGTAGCCTTCTCCCGATACCGATATTTATCTTCCCTTCTTTTCATTTTTTATCTTTGTTATATACGATTCACTGCAATTGGAATAGGCCTATTTTGGAGCAAATTTTCCAAATTTTCAAAGAAAATTTACTTGAAAACCATAAATTAAGCACAAATGTAAGAAAAAACCTTGCCTAAGGTTGCCTACCTCGTCCTACTAGATTCTCGACCAGCCTGTGTATAAATCTATCGGGTCCTGCTGGTAGATAGTAGCTGTAAGGTAGGCAAATAAACTAGAAAGTCGAGAAGGACACACCTTTTTCAAGCTCGATAACTTCAAAAAGTAAATATGACTGCAATACCAATTGTTATTTTAGGCTCGAACTAGCTTGCTACATAGGGGTTCAATTATTATTTCGAAAAGCACGTTTTGAATGAGTCATCATTCTAGAAAAACGACTGTTGGTATTTCCGCGCTGCAACTACAGCAAGAATCCATGTCATCTCGCGGCTCAGTTCACGTGCCTTTTTGCGTAGAGAGCCTTCATCCCGGAGAAATTCGTTAGATTAGAAGTCCTATACTGCTACAGTGCTACAGCCAAGGCCATTTAACAACGCTATAGCTGTGTGGAAGATGGGTTGGTTTGAGTTGGAGATAGGTTGGGACTTGGAAAGTACAGCTTCTAGCCACCTATATTATGAAGTATTATCGATGCGCTTATATTATGAAATATTATCGGTATGAGATGTGAAGTATTATGATTATCGATGTTTTTATGATAATGTTGCCTTGCCTTCCAAGTCTCAAGGGCCCAGCGCCGCCCCTGCAATAGCTAATGTGGACCAAACAGTCCAATATGTAACAAAGCCCAGGCAAACAAACATTAAACTATATGGTTATCATACATAAATTGTTGTCCTCGAAAATATGACTCTGCGTGTATACGAAGCTTACCTACGCATGCTATAGGTTCATTGTCAATAATTGCCTTTGGTCTTGCGATAACAGTACCAAAACACAAACTATGAAACAACTGGTTAACCGCTTCGTTTTGGGGCAAAGCGGCTGGACGTTCAGAGCCGCGCAACGGAGCCGATGGTTTCTGACAGTACGGGCGGGAATCTGACTGTCGGGGACCGATATTGCCGGCCGGGTAGGCAGTCCAGTCGGTGGACGAGATTTATCACTCTGAGCGGTAAGGCCATCGCCGACTGAACTGCTATCGCCGTGTCCAGCAGCGATCCAATCGCTGTCAAAATGACAAATGACATATTTTACGACATATGTACGAGCGCTGCGCGTCGCGCTTCTGGCGACATTTACCTGACACGGCATTGTTATGATTTATTATATTTATTTTCAGCTTATGACGTCATTTGTTCATGAACACATCGGTTCATGGACTGTTTGTTTGTGCTAAGTTATAAGGAAAAGTAAAATAAAAATTTGTTTAGTTTCGAATCAACCGTTCAATACATTGCAACGTTATTTAAAGGGATACTGCCACCTTCCCAAAAGTTCTCAAATGTACGCTGCTTGTGGTGTTTAATTTGAAGTAATTGATGCCGAACACGATTATGACATTTATTTCTCACAAACATTGCTCAATTTCATAAAAAGTTACGTTTTAATATTTGGGCTGATGACCTCATATGAAGGAATTTTGGGGAATAAAGAAAACCTTCACGCCGCCATAAATATGACTAGTGTATGGCCAATGTATTTCCAAGGGTAAAACAAGTCGACTGTAATCAACATTTAGTAAAGAGAGACAACGACATCGGATCAGTGTCCCCGTTCAAATGCATTGGTGACTGGAAATGTTACAGATGTCAAAACCAAACTAGAATTTCTCTGTGATTCGACCTCAGTGGTTGTTTTTACTTATACCATACATAATTGCAACTGCAACACCAAAATGGCTATCTCAACTCAAATATAATGTTAAGGTGGCAGTGTCCCTTTAAACGACAGAAAAGAGTGGTTATATGATTGCTGTGCTTTTTCCATATACATTATACAGCCTCAGAATATTTGATGTCAAAAGAGGACTCAACCTCAGAATATTTGATGTCATGAAAGGAAGTACATCCTCCTTTCTTCTCATGCATGGAGGTCGCATGTAAAATGTACCTTAATCTTTAAAAGCCTTGGTAACATATGCCAGAGCTTTTGCCAAAGTAGTAGTGATGTTTTGGGCTGCTGTTTGATAGATTTAGGGATATCAAAACACCTAGATGCAGTGTACCTACCATGCTGAAACGAAGGTAACATCATGACAAGTGGTGGCATTTAAACTTTGATCTTCTTTTGAGATGAAATATAAATCTAGTACCATATGGACGATATCCTCATAGAGTTAAGCTCTTCTTGTTTTGACTCTCATATTTACAAATTTGCATCATAAAACGAAATAAAAGGTTTCAGCACAAATGTTGACAGAAAGTGGGGGTTGTGACCACTGCCCCCTCCCCGTTCCTACCAAATCATATGATTCTCAGTGGCTTCCATTTTACCAACCAAACATCACTTTCGGTATCTAAGCCTGTCTCCTGCGGTGGCAAAACATGCAAATGCTTTGGAGTAACTGTGCTTGGGAGGCTGCCTGCAACACAACCCAGGTAACATTTGCTGTGAATGTGGGAGGAATAATCTGACTTATCGTTGCAGTCAATATGACATCGGTGATTCTTATACCTTGATGAAATTAAAATAAAACGAATGGATTTGGTACCAATTACCAGCAAGAAAAGCTTTATTAGAGAAACTACACCTCACTATGGGAATATAAGTATTCTGCTTTGTATTGAAATCCGGCATATTTACGTTAAGTTGCTTAAATTATTTTCTACATGGACTCCTTTTATCGATACTTGTATCGAACTTGAAGAGATCGGCTATTTGCATTTTGTGTAACCAATACAAAGGTATTTCCCATCCTTTTGACTTATTCTTATTGTTTTAATATACTGCAAGGTACTTCAGGTACTTTTCAATTCGTAATATTTTCATAGAAAATCTAATATTTAGAAATCGAGTCGATTTACCGTTGCTTAGCACCATATCTGATTATGTCTTGCAAGAACGACACATTCCAGAGCAGATGTTCGATTTTGCAGGGAATATTGTGTCACACGTAACATCACACATGATTACAGTCCAGACCAGTTCATGTCACACACATCGGGTGTGGTTTCAGCTCCAGACACCGTTAGGGATTGTGAAGCGAGTGCAGGATGTTCATCACGCGAGAGAACGGCATAGTTGCCCTTTTGAGCGTAGGTTAGAAGAAAGTCTGCATCTTGTGGATTAAGGAGAAGTACTGACGGCTGAAGTAATAGCCGTTTTCACGATGACATATTTTGCGCGAAATGTTTTAAAACATTTTAAAACGTTTTAAAATGTTTTAGTAATAGCCGTCTCCACGATGGACTTAATTCCGAGAAATGTTTTAACCTTCGCCCTACGGTCCCGTAGGTCGAGGTTTATTTTTTTTCGCAAATTAGTCCGTCTTGAAAGCGGCTACTACTGAAACATTTCGAAAACATAGAAAACGCGTAAAATAATCCATCGTGAAAACGGCTAATGACTATGCTTCACAATATAGAAACAAAATACTTACGCTAAAACACACACACACACACACACACACACACACACACACACACACACACACACACACACACACGCGCGCGCGCATTATATAATACACATACACAAAATTGCATGAAAGGCTACAGCATTTGAAAGAATGGCAGTAATAACTTTCACTTTTTCGCAAGATCCCAAGATCATTACTCAAATTTCAGAAATTGTCACTTCATATCCCAATGTTGCAAAACATATATCCCAAATAATATTCCAATGTTGTGTGAGCAATAGGCAAGAAAGCTGGTTATTCCCATTTAAAATTGTGTTTCAGGTCAGGAATAGCGATTTGACACCGAATACAAGGCGCTAAAAACTCCATTCTAAAGAATCATCTTAGCAAGGGCGTTAACGATAAACCGTTACGGTTTCCTCGACTTACAATGCCAGTTGTTTCAATTTACCCATCACTGGTGCCAAACTGTGGCAATAACACTACTGTCATGAAAACGTCCGCGCATAGTCTTAAATTTTGCAGGTAAAATACCACTTTCAGTGTGTAGGGAGGGGGCGGGCAAAATGATCCACCATAACTTGAAAACTAAAAGGGTCAGAAAGGTGCGAGAAGAAAATAACGCTCGACAGTTCTCAACAAGAATAATAGAAGTTGTATCGGTCATGGTTTAGCTTAGATCATAATTAAGGTCACCAGAGGTCATCAAATGCCAATTTTGACTTTGCTCCAGAAACTTCAAATATCTCGGAAACTATGATAGCCAGAAACAAGCTGGAAACAAGCGATTGCTATTGAAATCCTCAAATTTTAGCTAAGATCTATAGTTTAAACTCCAGAGGTCACCAAAGTTGACCATGACATTTTCTTCTCAAACGTGTTTTGCCAATAACTTTATCTGAATAGGAGACAATAATTTGAATGTCATCGTGTTTGGCTTGCCCAGGCGTTCGGATCATATAAATCGTCACCGGATAAAGTTAAGTCCGAAATTTGACCTCAAGTCGAAGGTCATTTGGTAAATTGCATAAGAGGAGACGGATTTCAACGAGGTCGCACGTCTCTATCTTCATTCTATCAAGACTCAAGGTTACTGGCAAAGAAAGTGCTGGTGATCTCAGATGACCTCAGCTGACATCACAAAGGTCACTGAGCAGCATTTGCACCCGAGTCATCAATAATGGACTAATATTATATAAGATTATATAAATGGGCTATAATAAGATAAGAAGTCCCTGATGTAATTTGACTGATCTAATGCATATTTGCTGAAAAAGAAGCATTTGTCTATTTTTATATTGACTTATAATTTGGAGGTAACGAAATTGACCGGCGGGCTTTGAATCTCCGATATAAAATCTGAGCAATACGAATTGATACACTTATTAGAATATCATCTTCTGTGTTTTGCATTGGTCAAAACTCAGACCCTGTAGCTTTGGCACGACCACAAATATTTTTGGAGGTAAGGTCATTTGACGTGACCTGGTGCCAAACCTGAGATGACCCAAAGTTAACACTCTTACACAAATACTCACTGGGTAATTAATGCCCGAATAGTTGGCCCAAATTTGGTGGTTTCGCGCCTGAAAATTCAGGTTGTCTTGTCTGAAACCCCCTTCCTGGAGCACGCGTCAGATGGATGAGTTGATAAAAGGTGCAACACCAAACATGGTGGAAGTCAGGGGCTTCACCATGGGACGTGTCCCCCCGTTCTTGAGCCAGGGGAAATTATCACCATTTGTCCTGAAAAAAAATGCTCAGTTGTACTCATTGTATAAGTTTTCCCCGACACTCCACCCCTCCTCCCACTCACAGCAAAATGACGCCCCCCCCCCGCTCAACAACTTTTCTTCTTCGGTCACACTCCACCCCACCCTCGCTCATCAACTTTTCGATATTACTCCCCCTCCCCCCGATAAACTACTTCTCGCTGACAGAGACCACTTGGCTCCCCTCGATCCCGCGCTGTGTATGTTGTTTGTGGCGCGGCAGGTGTTGATAATGAGGTGCTACTGGCACAGGCGGGTGACGTTGCTGCAGGGGTGTTGCTCGGGTCGGGGCGCGGCGCAGTCGGGGTGAGCTAGGTAAGGCGCCGGTGAGTACAGGCGCCGCGTGGGTGTCTATCAGCAGCGGCGGCAGCGGCGGCAGCGGCAGGAGCAGCGGCAGCGGCGGCAGCAGCAGCAGCAGCAGCAGCAGCAGCAGTAGCGGCAGCAGCGGCGGCAGCAGTAGCAGTAGCAGTAGCAGTAGCAGCAGCAGCAGCGGCAGCAGGCGCCGGCCCAGTGTCGGCGCCATGATGAGTGTGAGACCGAGGTGCGTCACTGGCGGGCCACAGCAGGCTATATTGTATGGCGGCCACAGCAGGCTATATTATATGGCTGGGCCGGCCGGCCTCTCCGTGCCTGGTCTCGATCAGAGCGGCGGTGGCGCGGCCGCAGGATGCAGCTGGCTGGACCGGAACTGTCACCCTGTACCTACAGCGTGGGGGTCTGACACACAGAAACACGACATATCGGCAGTTTTCAACTGTTTTTGGCTTCCACCATACTGCAACTGTGGTTATATCGTTCTTCTAGAAGTGGTAGGTGATTAAGTCGCGATAAAAATACCAACAACGTCTGAAATTAAACGCCCGTTTGCGCGTTTTTCTAATGCCATAAATTTGCGATGCAAAATCATGTTCATATGTGTAGGTGTAAGTTTCATGCTACATACTGGTAAAAACACCGTGATCATGTGTGCTTAAAGATGGGATCATAGGAGAAAATCAAGCTGCTGTATCTGCCTGCATCCATCTGAAGTTGTGTTGAACTGTAAGCAACGCTATACAGGCACGTAGCCAAGGGGGCGGTGGAGGCGGCCACCCCCTTCCTCCTGGAGGCCCGGCGGGCCCTTTTGGAGGCCTGGCGGCCGCTTTTCGGCGTGCGCGGTGCGCTATAAAGGACCGACGAGACCGCGAAAAGTGTGGTATCATGGGCTATTTAAGAGCCGGAAAACCACGCGAAGCGTGGTCTTTAGATAATTAAGAGCACTTTGACGCCCTGTAAGTCCACCAAGGCCCTCTCTAAAAATAGAGCCTCTTGTACGCTTAAACGAGCCCTATGCATGTCAAAGGGGTCCATGGACAAGCCGAAATGGCCCCTGAGGGGATCAGAGGTATGACTACCTAGGTATGACTACTACAATGTTCCAAAATGAATTCAGGGTGACTCTAGGTGTTAAGTTTGATTTCGTTCAAAATCAAACTTTCAACGTAGAAATCATTCTGCATTTAATTTGGAGCGTTGAAGTGGTAGTCATATTGCGCTACTGCTATTAGTTCGCTCAATATATTGTCAAAATATGTCACTTGTCGGCCGAAGTGACCGCCCGACTATCCTGAAAAAAAAACTACGAACTGTCGTACATTTTCATGTCTGTGCGAGATAAAAACACAAGGAGCGTCAATATTAAGAGGAAAGGTGCGACGTCAGGTGCGATTTATTCCGCTCACATCTGGCCAGGAAGCCATTGCAAATCATCTCTGCCAACCCACGACCGCCAAAAAAACATAACTCACCCACCGAGGCTTGGCCGCTCGCGCACGCATTGCCGTGATATATCCCCGGCAATCGGAAAGCAATAATTTACAATCAAGCTGGCCATATGGGACGATAAACCAGATATATGCATTTCTCAGTCCTCAGCAGCGCGGCCTGCAAGCCGACAGCTTTAAATCCGCTGAATCAGCAAAGTGAGACAGATCATCGGTATTCGTATCAATGATATGTGTATCATACATGCAGGTTGCGTATACAAATATGCATTCCTGTTTTTTTTTGCGTTTATCTTTTAGCATATATTTAAATATGTCCTACGTAACAGCATTATAATTGAAGCAAGCGGTTCCACGTCTCTTCTTAACCCTCACCCTCGTGGGGGGTCATTTTGATCCCCCCCTGAGGTTTTTCTAGAATAGCGGGAAAACGGCGGCCGCCGCCAATTTGTACAGCTGTTTGAACATCTATTCTCCACACTTTGTCGTAAGATTTGACTTCAGGTCATCTCAGGTCAGGTCATCAGATCAACGTTAAGTGACCTTGCCTTTCCTAAATATTTTGTGATCGTGCCAAAGCCACAGTTGTTGTCCGATATGTTTGAAACTTGCAGGATTTTATAAGATCATAAGACTACAATTTCTGATCTATAATTTTTTTGTTTCGGTGACCTAAAGGTCAGGTCAATTTCCTGACCCTCCCCATTATGTATAAGTGAACGGGAAAATAACAATGCTTCCTTTTTTCGACAAAAATGCTTTGGATCAGCTGACCTCTGTCAGAATCATGTTATTTTTTAGCTCATTCTGGATGACCCAGGTGCAACTGTTGCTCAGTATCAGTTACACAGGTCATCTGAGGTCATCTGAGGTCATCAGCAATGATTTGCTAATGACTATTGATAGCATAAAGATGGAGACGAACGGATGGCACCACTGTGTTTGTCTCGTCTGCCCGCGTCGCCTCATATGCACATGACCTACCTGAGTCACCAAATGACCTTGACATGAGGTCAGGTTTTTTTAAAGTTTGACCTAACCAGGTCATCATATATATATATATATATAATATATATATATATATATATATATATATATATATATATATATATATGCATATATGTATATATGTGTCAAAGGGCCTTGACCAGATAAACACGATGGTGTAAGAATAATTGCTCTCGTTTTTAGATAACAAGTTTTCAGGAAAACAAGTTTTAACAAAAATGGCATCTTTGACCTTTGATGACCTCTGGAGCCTGAAATATTGACCAGAGCTCAATTTTTAGGACACCCTTAGCAATTAAATGTGTACGAGTTTTTTCATAGTTATCATTTCCCGATATAAATACTAATACGTGCTATTTTAAATAGCCTCTAGCTGGTCAAATAGCATCTAGCTTATCGTTATTTTTCCTATCTGGCTTCTATATAAGCCATGCCAAAAGCGTCGGTCGCCAAAAGCGTCGGAGTGGCGCCTCCTATTCTCTGTGATGCGGAAGTGTATTTTTGCTTCGATCAATGCCCTCACATTTTTTATCTCCTTTCATTTTGTTTATCAAAGTCATGGGTAAGTAAGTAAAAATGTATTTCTATTTTGGGGGGTTTTTGCCAGAAATATCGATCGGGACCATTCCATGTACAGTAATGGTTGCTCGGTTGGTGTTAAATGGTTTTGAATACAGTTGACAACACGTCTCTTTAGATATAATCCCATTGGGTGAGATGGGCGGTCACAAAAAGCGACCCAGGCAGCGTGTTTGTGGCATAACTCGCCCCAAAGCCCCCTGGCCAAACTAAGTATAAGGGTAATACTCATTAAGGGTAATAAGGGTAATACTCATCGTAAGCTTAATACTCATTTAGTCTTCACGTGAGAATTGAGATATTTTGGATTATCAGAGAAAACGATTACGTTAGGGTAAGCGTAGTCAAAATATTCATAGTTAAGCCATACCAAATAGGTTCATGGTGCTCTCATTGAGCATGAAGGCATAAGAAGTTGTTTGTGGAGGAGGGATGTTACTTTAGGCATCCGAAAACACGCCTTTGGCGATACAGGAATACGTCTGGCTCGAAACGAGATCACTCTCATTGTAAAATTAGACAGTGTCTATGGGAACACGGAACAGCGATTCAAGTGAAATCTCTTGGGAAATTATTGAAAGAAATATCTGCCCTGCCCCAATTTAACCCTGGCACCAACTAACCCGGTATCTCCTACGCAAAGCGTCCGTAACGTTCCGCTTCACTTAACCCGCGCGGCGTAGGGGTCTCCCGCCGAACGCGCGGCGTAGGGGGGGTAAATTTTACCCCCCC
>VOPJ01004786.1:0-30855 GCA_014673585.1 Semibalanus balanoides
CCCGACCGACCGGCGAACATATAGGGGCCTGGGTGTCTGACCTCACTTTTGACCACACGTGGGAGTCACAATCCACTGGCATACGCAACTCAACGTTTCTGCAACCCACTCCAAACACATACAGCGCTACTCCGGAGATAGACTCGCTCCGTACTTCTCACGATGTAAGTTGTGCAGTCGAGCGCGTCTGTGAGAGGCGATTACATTACACAGTCGCAGTCGAGAGACATTCACCTTTAGTTTGAAAGCATGACAGACGTCTACCGCCAGACGCCTATCTATGAGGCAATGCGATTTCTGCTCGGAATGCATAGCATCTGTTCGGACTCACAAAGAACGCATTTCCGCTTTAGACTGCAGTTTTTGCTTGCAGCAGCGACCGTCCATATTTATCAGATCTCTCCCACTGCCAACATGTTTTCATACAAAATTGCGAACTGTCGGTCGCAATGATTAAAACGCCATACAAATCCGCGAAGGACACCAACGGACCACGTTTCAACCCCTCTGGGCACATCACATGATGCATTCACTTGTAAGTATGACAGTTGTTTTGCGCCCTTCACACAACCCCACGAGGGCAGATAGATCTCTGTTAAGGGTCTGCGGTCTCTCAGGGTGACCTTGAGGTAATCAAGACATCCGTCACTCACAGCAGTGTGAAGTCCTCAACTATCGAACGGTCTGACACCTCTCTCAGAAGTCGGAGCAGTCGGAGCTGCCTGAAACACTCGGAGCTGCCTGAAACCTCTCAGAACAGTCTAGACGCCTCAGAGCGTTCTGCAGACTCTCAGAGCGTTCGGCAGTCTCTTATAGCGTTCTGCCGCCCCTCAGAGCGCTCTGCCACCCCTCAGAGCGCTCTGCCGCCCCTCAGAGCGTTCTTCAGTTTCTAAGAGCGTTCCGCGTCTCTCAGAGCGTGTGAGCTCTCAGGTCAGTATAAAATTGACACAGCTGTCTTCAAGAGGGGAGGCAGCGGACCAAGGTTGCAGGTCTTGTCGGCGCCGGTGGAGAGGAAGCTGAACTCATAAGGGATGCAGCGTCCCGTCAGCACCTTTGTCCTGGTGCTGGGCCACACACGACGGGCAGCGGCAATCAGTCAGGTACCTGAGGTCCAACCAAAACAGACCGTCTTAGGTCAGTTTATCCCATCCAGCTGACACCTCACAGCTGTTTCGCACACTAACGGCTCAACTCAGAAGGACGTCATCGCGAGGCGTGTATTCTGTTGACCGTGGATAACAAACTTAATGTTTTCTGTGAGGGATTGCACAGTTGACTGGAATCGGTTTTTGGACATGTGATTGGTGATGTTCTGCGGAATCGAAATGAGATGGAGGGTTAAATGCAATATTGCTGAGTAACAGCTCTCAAAGTCACAAGAGCAGTACGGTTAGTGAACTATTTTCTACCATCAAGAAGTCATCCCATTCGAAGGTGACCGGCGTTCGTGACAGGCACTAAGTTAATAATCCAAATTGATACATTAATGAGTCTAATAGAAACATGTGTCTAAACGGCACAAGAGGGCTGCTATTTATATCCATGCAATGAATTACCGGCTATGACGCTGCTATTACGACGAACTGCCGAATGAACGCCGCCTGGCTTTAGTGACTTTCTAAAACACAATCGTCCCGTAACGATTGAAACTGGGCCATGCAGCCGCTGTCGGCCGGCTTCACATCAAAGGACGCTGGCCGGGAGCTGCGGGGCCAGAACTACTGGGCTGCAACACACCTCTTACATGGCGACGCCACCTCTCGAAAGTTGGGGGGGGGGGAACGGAGGCAATTTCTGAAGTCATTCTTTTCCATGCAACGGCATAGGCCTAATGCTAAACATCGGGAAATGTTGGGGGACACGTCCCCGCCGTCCCCCCCTGCGGAGCCCTGCCTCCTTTATCCCGCCATAACTAAACGGGGTGTACGTGTAGCTACCAAAGCGACCATTGAGAGACATAGGTATATCTGAGGGAATTACATACAGCAGTGGCCGTATCCACGTGGACTTACCCTGCAGATCTGAGAGCACAACCCGGTTATCATATCCGGCCGTCAGCAGGTAGAACGCGTGCGGTGAGAACCTCACGCTCCTCACATCGCCGTCGTGCGGGCGGAACGTCTGGATGACGCGCTCGCCTCTCAGGTCATACAGTACACAGGAGGAGTCCTCGTGGCCGGAGACGAGCAGGCGGCCGGAGGGGTCCACGGCCAGGGAGCCGACCGGCGACCCTCGGCTGGCGGTGTGCACGCTCGGAGGCTGGAGACGGCTGACACAGCCACGGGAGCGCAGGTCCCACACGCGCACCGTGCGGTCCTGGCTGCCCGAGACGAACGTGGCGCCGCCCCACGTGCTCAGGGAGAGCACCGTGCCTGGGGGAGAGAGAGGGTGAGAGCACCGTGCCTGGGAAGAGAGAGGGTGAGAGTATCGTGTTATTCTCACTGCTCTCGATTATCGTGGCATGTATGTGGATTGAAAAGGGCAGTTCGACAGCGGCATATGTATTTTAAGAGGGAACCTGAAGTAAGTGGAGACTGGTCTACCCCCGCGTAACCCCGTCTGACTCCGTCTGACCTGACTCCATTTGAGCCCCTCCCCTGCCGTCTTCACTCACCTGTGTGTCCGGACATCGCCTGGAAGGGGACGCCGGTGGCGCAGTCGGTGACGTAGATCTTGCAGTCGCCGGCGCCGCCGCTCACCAGCAGACTGGACTTGTTCGACATGTCCTCAATAAAGCAGACGTCCCTCACCGTGCCGTCATGCATCGTCAGCTCAGTGGCAGGATCTGTGACGTCACCAGACTGGTCAGGAGGAGCTGGGACGTCATTAGACAGGGCAGAAGGATCTGTGACGTCACCAGACTGGTTAGCAAGTCCTCTTGCGCCATCAGATAGGCTCGCTCTAGTTTAAAATATTGTGTCATATTCGGCTCGGCTACTTTTATGACATTACTGGGCATATCAGCGTGTGGTAATGGTCTATAGCCACCTGAGGCCTCATTTCAGCTTATCCATGGTTTGAATTGGTTAAGACGACGCTTTTTTATATTTGAGGCGAAGTGACCGGTCAGTAACGGTTTACACTATGTCCCAGCTGCGCTCGGCAGCACTAAATTGAAAATTCATGATGGCCTGCTCTCATCCAGTTTGGCTGTCCATATTGGCTCAACTGTTACGTGTCCAAGTAGCCACTAGCCCGCCCAAAGCCAAAGCGTCCGATTTTAAAGTGCACTGACGCAATGGTGATGTTGAGTTTGTTAAAATAAAATCATGGTCCGCAAAGGAAGTGATTCTAAATAGTGATGGAGGCGACTCCAATTTTACGAATGCTTGCCAAGCATTGAGTTGGTGCAAATGCAATATTTTGATCTAATGCGGGGAGTTTTGGAATCCAGATATTGCAGTATTATATCCAGATATATCCAGTATTGCAGTAATCCAGATATATGCAGATATTCAGATTTTGCAGGTCAAATAGGACTCGCTTAATTTACCGATACGCACCTAACACTCATCATTGGCCCGCAAGGTGGCAATATACCTTTAATGCATAATGCTATCCATGAGCAAAATGACGACGTATCCACTCACTACACGTAAATGTTTCGACTGACGTTGAAACACTTCATGTTGCGAGAAAATCTGCATGGTTTGCTTTTACTGCATTGGCCTACTGGATCCATTTGCACATCGGGGACTCCTACGAAAGTAGCGTTTATGTGCGCGCTTTTCCGTGAAATTTATTGACGATCAATGAGGCGAGGAGAGAGGAGCCTGGTGCCCGTAACACTTTCATCACGTCCGGGAGCCGATGCCGGACGATCGTGCCGTCACGCAGATGTGACGATTCACACCGCATAACACACCAAGAAAGTGTACCTTCCATCGTGGGAAACACGAGTGCGCGAAAACGATCACGTTTCGTGGCGCTCCGCGTGGTGACATGTGTGGCGTTGTCACGACGACCGCCAGATTGCACAGTCATGCAATGCCGGCTTGCAAAACGTTCCGGCCCAGTGCCGCTTCTGAATCGGGATCAGTGACCGTGACCACTTGAGGCTGCGGCATTGGGAAAGAATGGTAACAGTGGCGACGGATGTGACCGCTGGTGTAACAAGAGTTATCTCAGCTACGAGCTGTGCACGCTGGGCTTCAACGCTGACTCACCAGGCGCAGTGTGTAAAATCGAAAGTTAGGCATTCTACGGTGGAAGGGAGGCTGAAGAGTGAAGGCTCGTGAAACTGATGCTCGCGCGAGTCACGAGTTTAACATGCATAATTTGCTTGGCCCGTGACTAACGTACAGTACCTACTTCCAAGTGTTTATACAAACATACACATACGATCTTCTGGGCGACTCAGAGCAGTATTTGTACTAGCCGTCCGGGAGCTGCACCTCACCTTCCAAGGAGCAGGAGTCGGCGTCGAAGCGCATCAGCTTGATGGTCTTGTCGTTGCTGCCCGTGGCGATCAGGTCACCGACCGGACTCCAGGCCAGGCAGTAGATGGAGCCCTTGTGGTGGCGCGGCCGCTTCAGCACCACCGACGGCTGGCACGTCACGTGATCGTCTCTGGAGCAGACAGGCATCGGACGCAGGCGTTATACAGGGGATCGGTAGAAAATGAAGGAATACGGGACTTAAACGGAAGCGCTTGCATGGGCGTCTCAGTTCCATGAATGTCGCCACCACTAGGGACACTGCGGACATCTCTTTGACAGCATTGATCCTAGTAGCTCATTTTCAGCCACCCCTTTTGTGTCGATGCTTAAAGATCAATGTGCAGTTGATTTGTCCCTACAATTTTGAATCATGGGCGACGCCATTGTTCGGTTTCCTTCGGGCCTTCTTGTCATGCAATCGAGGCATTCCTCCATTACGAATTAGTGGGTATATCAACGATGTTAAAACTAGCTGCTGATGCTTTTTGTATCCTCTGACATCTCTTACTGAGGTCACCAGTTTCGGTAGGAGCATATGCGAAGTGTTTGGAGTTGGACCGATGGCGTACAGTTTCCCGAACGGAGACTCGGCGCCCCCTACCCCCCACAGCGGATAGCTTTGAACATCCCTCCAGAAGGGAGACAGGAATAAACGGGGCGCTCCACCGAGCGCTCCGCTCCGACTGAAAATACACAGCCATAAACCA
Organism: Semibalanus balanoides; assembly: GCA_014673585.1. Taxonomy (NCBI): domain Eukaryota; kingdom Metazoa; phylum Arthropoda; class Thecostraca; order Balanomorpha; family Balanidae; genus Semibalanus; species Semibalanus balanoides. The sequence continues at coordinate 5,147 of VOPJ01004786.1, forward strand.
GACCCGTCAGACGGACAGAACACAGTCACACCCTGGACAGACTGTCAGACAAGCAAACACGCCGAAAACGAAACCTGACTATGCTGCACTAGCGGAGGATGGCGATAACCGTTGCTTCAGATGTCTTTTGCTCCGCCGAGAGAATATCGAGGACAGGACCATTTGATTCTGCCGCGTCTACCGCCTCTCTGCTTTGGCCTTGTAGCCAGGCCCAGCTACCAAGATATTTCAGGTGATGTCCGACGTCCCCCTGAGACCTCCCGAACTGTTTATTGTCGCTGCCCGATCTCACGCCTCTTCCCCCTGGGCTTGATCAGTGACCAGTGACCAGTGACTATTCTTAGTAGTGTGACCTGTGTGTTCACAAGCCCCGTGTCGAGTCACGCGTGCAGTCAGAACAGCGCAGCGGCATGTGTACGCGTTAATGACATCGATTGCCAGTCACGAGTAGTTAACCTGCTGAAACACATGCCAGCAGGCTGAAAGTCCGACTGGAGCCCTGTGGGACAGTGGCTACTCCAGCAATCGGCCGCCAGAAAATACTGCTCCGGTGACTGTTCGGGCGGGACAACAGATAAGAAACTACTGCGCGTCACCCTCCCGCACTATCGTGACAAGCACCCGCTGGCCATCGAAGCGAAGCCAAACGAGACGACAGGCTCGCGCCGCGTGGTGAACGTCGTGCGAAACACAGACCAAGTCGAGGGAAGCTGGAGTAAAACTTAGATAACACGTGAAAAGCGGTAAGAAAATTGACGTCTGCTTTTAACTTCGTTGCATCTTTCGGAGGTATGTTCATAACATTTTGGCTTAAGTATGAACAAATAATATTATATTATATCACGTCTTCGTATGTGTGTTGTACCGGGATATTTAACGTTTGCTATTCATACTAAGTACTTCATAGTGAAATAACAGGATGTGATATTTCTTCAACTCCGACATTGTATGGTCGACGGAAGTGACCGGTGTTGACCTGGTTGACCTCGAGGTCATGGTAACCCCAGGCAAGAAGACACCTCCCTCCGTTTTACTGTTTAGCTCCGTGCGAATATCGTACAGTTCGATAATCAAGTTCCCCTTGTTACTCAAGCCAATACTGGAAACGTTCATCGACACATCATATTCGTCCACACAGCGACAAATAGTAAAGCGTTAGCGTTCCGTTCGGTAGGAAGCATCTAGAGTATGTGCCTGAAGATACTACATAGATCGTCGCTTACATGAGCGCAGATTTTCCAGCTGGGTTTCCGCCTGTCTCGGTCGTCAGGCGGACTCAGCAGGCGCTGTTTGTGTCCGCGGCCCGAGTCAGCCTGCGGCAGGCGATGCTGGGCAGGCGCAGGCGGCCACTGCAGGCGCTGGTGGCCGTCCAACATCACCACCGGGTCACCGTGACGCCGCCACGCCGCCTCGTCAGCCGGCAAATGTCCCATGTCTGTCATGATGGGATGACGGTCCGTCATCACTGGGTCACGGTCCGTCATCACCGGACCACGGTCCATCATCACTGGACCACGGTCCGTCATCACTGGACCTCGGTCCGTCATCACTGGACCACGGTCCATCATCACTGGACCACGGTCCATCATCACCGGACCACGGTCCGTCATCACTGGACCACGGTCCATCATCACCGGACCACGGTCCGTCATCACTGGACCACGGTCCGTCATCACTGGACCACGGTCCATCATCACTGGACCACGGTCCGTCATCACTGGAGGCTGGTCTGTCAGCAGCCAGGCGGTCCGTCCATCCACTATGACTGGGTGCGGCCACAGCTGGGGTGGAGGACCGCCGGGTGGATGCCAGGCCAGTCCTGGTCCGCTCGGAGGGTGAACTCCTGCGTGCAGAGGAGGACCGCTGAGGTGATCGGCCCTCTGCCGACCCCGCTGCCGATCATGCCGGCCAACCTTCCGCTGCAGCGGGACACGGGGGGTGTCTGATGGCGTGTGCTGTGGCATGGCACCGGCTGGGTATCGTCAGCACTGCTGGTCACTGCTGGTCACTGCTGGTCACTGCTGGTCACTGCTGGTCACTGCTGGCCACTGCTGGTCACTGCTGGTCACTGCTAGTCACTGCTGGCCACTGCTGGCCACTGCTGGCCACTGCTGGTCACTGCTGGTCACTGCTGGCCACTGCTGGCCACTGCTGGTCACTGCTGGTCACTGCTGGTCGTCACTGTTGGTCACTGCTGGTCACTGCTGGCTACTGCTGGCTACTGCTGGCTACTGCTGGTCACTGCTGGTCACTGCTGGCCACTGCTGTTCACATCTGGCCACCGTTGTTCACCTCTGGTCGCCGGTCTTTCTCTCACTGCGCTCCGTCTCCCACTGCGGTCCGCTCTGCTGCAGCTCACCCCACTGGCGCTCTCTGGCCCAGACCGTGACGTCCGGCGGCGGCTGACGGCACTCGACTGTGGCCAGCTGGTGGTGCCACACGACCCTGCCGCCCGCGAGATCGTGACCATGTGACCCACAAACCCGGTCCGGGGTCTCCAGTGAACCGTGACGGCCCCCCACGCAGCGTCCGACCGTGGATAACAGTCCTCCGCAGGGTGACCAGAGAGGCGTGGTGTAATGGTCTGAGGTCGTTTTAGAGCGCCCGGAGGGCTGCATTCCGTGGATCAGAAGAGACAGCATGTGATGGGTCCATCTTGATAGACGCCCTATTGGGGTGTCCCGTTACTACTCTGCTGGATACAGATCAGTAAAAGATCCATCCATCACATCCTCAAGTGCTGATGAATCTTCAACCAGACCGTGATGGAGAGCTGTAGGACTCAAAACTGTCCGTCTGCTCAAGCTATAAGCTAACCGCCTGGTCAAGTTTAAGCTACCCGTCTGGCGAAATTGTGAAGTTTTTGTTTCGCCGCTTCATTGATCCGGGTTAAGAGCCACTTAACTATCATAAACACAGCCGTTACGGCACCGGGCTTCAGAAAACGGCGGCGGCTGGGCTCAGCGCTCCGTGAAGCATCAGTCCGTACATATGGGTACCAGAACAGTTCAACACTAATCTAGTAACTGTTAGGTGCTCGGGGCCCTTGCTGTATGTCGGCTGTTAAACCATGTTATACCTACACGTTATACCCGTGGTTATACCCGAACATAAAAGCCCGGCCACCAGCCGACTGACGGCATAATGAGCCACTTTTAAACGTGCCTGATGAACTATGAATACCCTCTGTGTTTATTGATGCCGCCCGGTGATTCAGCAAAACGTGGCCGAAAGAATACGCAGAGAGATCTGACATCCGGATACAATGAGATACACGATGGAAGATAATCAGCCGACCACAAAAACGAGTGGAATCCAAACGAGTGGCATCGAGTTAAGGATGTCAGGTGTATGGTGTTGGCCATCTATATGTACTCGTTTATTCTCTGTTAACCCCTCGGTTCATTGCTCACCAATTCAGATACAAAAAATGAAGCTGGAAAATTTCGCTAAAACGAAGCTAAAATGTTGTCACGATGTATTTATTTTTAGGTGCAAAGAAGTTTAATTAAGCGAATTTATCAAGTTAAACTTGGGTAGAGCCCAGCTTGTTGCGGCACCCTTTAACCTGCCCTTGACTGGGGTCACAAACGAACGCCATTGACGGGGGGGGGGGGCGTTAACCCGCGCTTGACCGGGGTCAAATATTACCCCCTGTGCCTGTGGAGTTTTCGCGATAGCTCAAAACAAAATAGTGTTATCAACGTGAAACTTTCAGTACCTTCTACCACATCAATTTTACATATTCTGTGACAAAATTAAGAAATTTCGTCGATACATTTTTGAGATATAACAAATTTGTGACGTCACTACACACGAGTTTGACGATAAAATCAGCTAAACTTAAACAGGCCGTACAAATACCACGTTTTGACTAAACTAGAAACCATAAACATCAAAAGATAGCAAATATCAAGGCCTACAAAATGGCTGTCTCGGATTTTTAAAATTTGTATTTTTCCTTTTTGATACCCAAACACTAAACAAAACAAAAATGGGAGGAAAAAGCCATACAAACCAAATTGTCAAAAATAATAAAAAACGAAATATTTGTTAGACAACCATGTGTTGAAAATCGAAAGACCAAACTTCCAAACAATAACTTTATTTTTAACTTACTTATGGCTCCCTAAGTACCTATGGTAAAACATTACGATGTACTTTGCATTTTATTTTTACTTTCTTTGACAAGATAAAAACAAATAAATGTCAGCACTGTATTTCTGAGATAAAACTTGTCTAGTAACATGCCTGTTTGGTTAAGATTGATCAATTTCAAAATTTGAGCTCATGTGACCTGAACTCGACCTGAGCTTGACACTAACTTCACTTAAATGAGTTCAGATGGTAAAATTATCATCACTTTCCTATTCTACGTCTAAAACAAAACAGGCCATCAAAGATGTGTCGCATGGGGGGGGGTTGGGGGGGGACTATTCGATAATGATTTTGCGGATAGTGACTTTATGACCTTGACTGACCTCTACTTTTTACAAAGAAATCTCATTTTAGCTCATGCAGGATGTATATTATACCTTTGGAAGCACTTTGGGTGATCCATGGCTCAATCAAAGGCTCTGGATGAAAATCATGGTCCATAACTACAAATGTCTCGATTTTATCTTTGACCCGCCTTGACCTGCTATGTGACCTCAATTTACAAATTTAGAGTATGCTTTTAGTGCGTTCTTAATGAGAGATATTCGGAACGCCGCCTTTGCGCGTCTCCACTGCGATAATTGGTTCGGATATAAATAGGGGGCATATTGGTCCCCCCGGTCAATGGTGTTCGGTTGAGACCCCGGTCAAGCGCGGGTTAAAAGCCCCTGGCTATCTTCCGAACCAATTATCGCAGCAAGACGCGCCAAGGGGAATTCGAAAGCTCTTAATAAGTCACATCTAAAGCATACTAGAAAGTTTCAAGTTAAGGTCACGTGTCAGGTCAAGGTCAGGTCTCAGGTAAAAATTGAGGTAGGTATTTGAGTGTATGGGCCATGCTATCATCCAACGCCTTCGATTGCGACTATGATCACCCGAAGTGCTCTCTAAGGTATAATACACACCTCGCATGAGCTAAAGCTGCATTTTTGACAAAGGTCAAGGTCACGGTGAGGTCACAATAGGTCACTATGCGCAAAATATCTACGAAAGTCATGCTTTATGCTTTATGCTTTATGGGATAAAATATCCCATAAAGCATATTTTACACCTATCTATAATTCGATTGTGATATTCATTTAACAATATGACTTCATTTAATGAAGTTATTGCCAAGCTCAGGTCTAGGTCAGGTCACATAGGTACCTACGATAAAATTCAAAGTGGATAAAGCTAAATACAATTTTTTTTCATTTTTGCCTAAGAAATATAGCGGTGACGTTCATTTGGTCGTGGCTGGTCATTACAAATGTAAAAAAGCGGCATGAGTTATCCGTACTTTAACAAGCGCCCTGGAGGGCCTCTGAGAATAGCACGCCCTGGAGGAGGGGGGGGGGATCTCGCCCCCCCCCTGTGATCTCGAACACCACGCAACGTAGCGACAATCGGAAAACGAAGTTGGATAGATTGAGACAAGCTCTACGAAAGTACTTGGTCTTTTTTAGGTCAGGTCAATATCAAGGTCACTAGAGGTCATCAAATGTCATATTTTCCAGATTTAAAACTTTGCTCCAGATACCCCCAATTATCTCGGAAACTATGATATTTAGGAGAAAACGTTCTGTAGAAATCGAAAACTCTTGAAATTTGTATTCGACATAGTTGTCCTCAAATTTGAGCTCAGGTGAATATTTTAGGCTCCAGAGGTCATTGGATGTCAAAAAGGATATTAAAGTGTCTTGCTAATAACTTGTTATCTAATGACAATAAAGCAATCATTTTGACGCCATCATCTTTTTATTATCAAGGCACTTTGCAAATATTAATTTTTACAGGTGAGGTCAACTTTATAATTTGATCTCAGGTCAAGGTCAAGTGGTAATCTAAGTAGGTCATGTTGCATATTGAAAGACGTCTCTCGAACTCTCGACGAGTCAAACACTTTTGTATCATTTTCACATCTGTATCTTCATTATGTCGATAGTTATTGACAAATCAGCATTGGTGGTCACAAAGTTGACCTGACCTTAGGTCACCGATATCAGAAATCTGAGGTAAGCAAATGGTAGGTATTCATGACCTTATGACATCCTGAAAGTGTGAAAGCGATCGTTCGAAAACTGTGTCTGCATACGACCAAACACGTTTCGTAGGTGAGGTCGTCACGTGACCTGGTCTGGTGACCTGACCTGAAATGACCCGAAACCAAGCATTTAACATAATTTGGTTAGTTAATTTTCCAACAGGTGTGCAAAAAACAGCGGCGCTGCGCGCCGCTGTTTTTTCGCTATGGTCGAACAACAGGAGGGGTGGGCGGATTTCGCCCCCCCGTTCCAGGGCGCGTGTTAAAAGCCATAAATCAGTCAAGAATGGTGATATTGTTTACAATTTTGGTTTGGAAATGGTGCGGTGTCCCTATGTGGTTCACTTATATATATTCATTTTTTAATATATTTTAAAGATGTATGAATTAGGAGACATTTGCATTTTTTTAGGGTCAAGACAAACATTTTCACAAATCTGAGATAGCGATTTTGCAGACTTTGCAAGTAGCTACTTTCTATGTTGTTTTGCATTTTGCTCAAAATATGGCATTTGTACAGTCTGTTAATTGTTGCTTTAATAATTCGGTTGTTTTAATTTACAGTCCTTAATTGCAGACTGTTTTTCTCGTCAAACTCGTGTTTAATGACGTCACTAAATTCGCTGTATCTTCAAAACGTTGCAATACAGTTGTTTCATGTTTGTAAGGATGATGTAAAATTGATGTGGGAGAGGGTTTCTGCAGTTTCACGTTAATAACGCTATTTTTCAGCTATTAGGAAAGTTTGTTAGGGGGCGTTAAACGTCACGTCTATGGCGGGTTAACACGCCAGCCTATGAAACGTTACTACGCCAACGGACCAACCAATGCAATTTCGTTCTGAATAAAATACCAAATGTTCCATGAATCTGCATGATTAGACACTGTTCGTGAGCACAATGCACTGAACCGCACATACCTTTTGCAATAGCTGGCATCGCCCACGGGTAACCCTATTAGGTGTGAACTCTAAACGTGAAATAACTTTTGTATTTGCCACAATGGAGGCCACCTGCACTGAAGCGTATTTAACGAATGCATTTCAACTACATAGTGTTCTACATGGCTGAACCTTAACTTGGCCTAGCCGCCCCACAGCCATGGCATCACAGCCAGCCACTATATCATACAATTGTCACATTAGGTACTGGTATTGCCGTAATATAAGTATCTTGCATTCATAGGAGATGGTGATTCGCTTACAGGTAACCAACACGTTCATCGGCTCAAATAAGGTTGAAATATATTTGCATTGACACCTCATCTACCAGCTTCCGATTATATCTGAATTAGTGCTTTTCATGTACGCTCATCTCACACCACTGAACGTTACCTAATTCTCGTGATCAGCAGCAGAATGCGACGATTAGCTGGCGTATCTTATCACCCATCACCCATCACCCATCACCCATCACCGTCATATCCCGTCACCGTAGTGCCCTGCCGCGGGATTCCAGACTCTCAGAAGCCGGGCAGACCCGTCACAGCAGCAGCTCTGGGTCGGGTTGTGATCCCAGTAAGCCCGGCCGTGAGGGAGGGGGGGGGGGACAAATCACCAGCGGATGTGACAGCAGCCCTGCGTGACGATCATCCAGTGAGAGGCGGCTCTGAGCGTGGCGACCTCGAGCCGTCCCCTGCTCACCACTGACGTCCGAGGGCCGAACAGCCGTGATCGCCGCAGAAAAAGAGGAAGAGAGAGAGTGAGGAGGTGTTGCAAGGCGGCGCGTGCAGCACAGACAATCATCGCTGATGTCACGCTCCGGTGCCGCCGCGGCGGGGGCGGGGTGGCGGAGCTGGCGACAGATATTAACTGCATTGTGGGCCTGTTTAGGGTGATGCCTGTTGTTTGGATCGTATGCCCGGGCGAGCAGGCCGCGCCACAGTGTAAACCTATCGTGTTGTCCTGTTTGTCAGCAATGCCAAACGGGATAACTTGGATGAATTTGGTGAATTCCTGCGCTTTGTGTAAATAATCAGATTGTGTTATAAACAACAGTATACATTATACAATATAACTTCGTTTGATGTACTGCTCTGTGCTCTCCGTTCACGAGAGGCCATTTCAATCCAAATATCACTTGACATATTTATTCGCTATATGTCGATTCGCTATATGTCGACACGACAATCAGCAAGAACAACGACTTGACTGACCCCAGAGCCTCAAAGGCACAGTTTAACGGTCTCGTAATGCTGGCATAAAAGACTTAAGATTGTGGGTGGATAATTGCATCTCAAATTACCTGTCCGTGTGGTGCATTTACATCAAGGGCGACGCCACCTCCCAAAAGTTTGGGGGGACGGAGGTATTCTGAAGTCAATTCTTTTCATGCAACGCCCATAGGCCTAATGTTAAAATCCGAAAATGTTGGGGAGACACGTCCCCCCGTCCCCCCGATGGCCGAGCCCCTAATTTACATAATGTATTCAGCTAGTCAATTATGTTGTCAAATAAACAGATGAGCTTAATCTCGCTTCTTTCATCCCTAGTCATTGCCTGTGCAATTAAATTACATAATAATGATTGAGAGACGCCATTATGGTTGAGTGAAAAAGTGAGCCAGCAGTGTTTCTATGCTAATTTCATCTGATATTATCGAATATTCCCGTTCTTCAATCACTTGACGAAATCGATATATCTTTTTCACACGCACAAAACCGTTGACTGATTAGCACCCTCTGAGGCCACGCCGAACGCCTCCATCGACGGGCGTGATGCTCCCACGTCAAACGTCACCGTTCAGCCAGCCTAGGGCGGGCCAGTGCGGACGGTTTGGGTCCGCACTGCCTAATTTAAGGAGCCGCTCGGCGCAGAATACCGGCAGACCTGCTGTGGCCTGCCGGGGCATGCTGCGGGTGATGCGAGCGGTTAAAGTGGCCCAACGGACTGCCAATCTGTCATACACAGGCCCGCTACGCTACACCGCGGCTGACTTGATACATAAGGCCCAGTGTGGTTTTAGGATGGTCAGAAATGGAAATAAGATCACCCACTGAATACTAATTGTGCCCACGAAAAACGAACTGTCACTGAAGCGCATCAGCTGTCCCATTTGGAATTCATTAGCCGCTTTTCGTTACGTAAAATAGAACATTTTGGTATTGTAAAAGGATATTCGCATTTTATAAAGGCAACTTTTAGGTAGATTACTTCTAGATTGGATCAAACTATCAGAGCTTTTAAGACTGAGACGTGTTTTGGTTTGGTTTTGAAGGGGCATTTACATTTCTTACTGCGGGATCTTTACGTGTCTGTTATAATTCGTGTATTACTTCTCGTGGTACACGTATATCGTTCATTTAAATTTGAGCCGAAGAAGCTCCCAAATTACAAATATCCCCTCAGAATATTTGACGGTTGAATGTGGTTTTGGTCTACTATTAGGCGTATTAGCGAATATGTATAAGTTATAACCATTGGTCTATCTATCCACATATGCTGTTGCTATATTCATAGGTTCTTATCAGCAATGGTATTCAACAAATCAGCCACATCAACCGAGCAGTTGCGAAGAAATAGAGTAGGACGGGTTAACCCCGACCCGCTAAGCCCTCATGTGTCTCAGAAGGAATGTTGCAATAGTTTCAGTGAACTTTATATTTCGGTACTATATAATACCGCATGAGGCCGGTGTAAATCAATTGTCGAGACCGAGGTGCTTTCTTGATTTTTGAAATTTTAATTTATAGTTCAAACGGTAGCAAATTATTCATCTTTTTTACCCATAGCGGGGATACTCACAATTTACCATTAGCCGGAGAGGTGTGGTACAACTTGGTACCAAAAAAGCCCTAGGGCAAATTTGTTGTACCAGAGCGCGTGAAAACAGTGTGTGTGATGAAATTCTCACTGGAATTCTGAAAGCTTTGTCGACTTTGCTTCGAAGGCTTCTTCAATTTTATCGAAGTCAAAATTTAACTATGAAAGAAATGATTTCTTGCTCTGGTAAGGACCTAGTTAAAATAAAAATGATTGAAAAAATATGCGACACACATTGATGACTTACGGGCATATAGTAAATAATAAATCCACACGGGGCCCGATAAAATATTTCTTTAGGACCGAGGTCGCAGAGTGGGTGCTTTGAAAATAAATGATGAATGAATGATGATTGTGGAAATTGTGAGCATTTTGCAAAAACATTACATTTTAGGGGTGTCCACGGGGTAACGCCGTCCTCCTAGGATATCCCATAATTTTATGGTTATCCTGATGACTATTCAGGTGGTATTACGTTTCATGAACGCCAGGTGCTGTAAAAATCTTTGACTGAGATATTTAACAAAGATCGAACGAGCGAGATTTCGCCAGACATTCCAATGAATCCACGTGTAATTCGGTGACCTGGACCAGGTAAACTGCAAGTGTGCTCCTGCTCAGCCACTCTCTCCTGATCTCCTGCTGCAAAAGGATTCGGTGTAACCAAGGTACTCGACTCGGATAATGCAAGAACGCCTCTCTTTATTACAAATTTCAAAAGTACACTTTGTACTTATACAGGAAAACAACAACCCCGGAGTAACTCCGCCAGGGCGAGCGGCGCTACCCCGCACGTTGCCAGGGCAACAAAACAGCGACGCATCAGAAGACAGTGCTGTATTGGCTGCACCGCGTGCGTGACTTTGCTTGCCCGGATGAATGAATGATTACGTACACGTAAGTATTTTTTTTTTTGGTTTCAACCTATTTCAGCGACACACATATTAATTTCATGAATCAATAAAATTACATCAAATTCATATATAAACGAAATTATGTTTTATCTTGTACATAATAGCCCGGGGCGTCGCCACGGGTTTTGGACTGGGGGGGACGAATTGATAGACTGGTAGAGCCGATAAAAAGGTGGTATATTTCCATTAATGTGTTACATATATATTTCAAACAATTTTTTAACGTTAAAAAACATCTGTCCACCAAAAAGCGTAAAAAAACACGTCGGTCCACTCAAAAAGGTAAAAAAATGCATTGTTTCCGAGTGAAGTGCAGATAAATGCCTGGAAGGACTGTCCAAAACTGGAGGGGATAATCCCCCCAGCCTAACGACTAGGGGGACGGTGTCCCCTCGTCCCCCCTATGGCGACGCCCCTGATAATAGCTCACCTTCTGCGTCCGGACACGTGTCGCCGACCACGATGACAATCAGCCAGTCATCTACGGTTTATATTTAACGAGATGACAGGGTGGGCGGTATTACCCCATGGGCGGTGCTCCCCCGTCCTGGAGTCGATCAGTTTTTAGGTGACTGAGGCGACCCTTACATCGGACTGAGGTGACCATTACTTCACACCAGTCAGGACATGACTCACTGCTGAGCGAACCTATCTGCCCCCACCGCGCCGTCCCACAGCCGCAGTTAGCACCTGACCGCTGAGCTCACCTATCTCACCGCTAAGCAAACCTATCTGCCCCCACCGCGCTGTCCCACAGCCACAGTTAGCACCTGATTACAGTGATGGCTTTACAGCCCCGGCCCCGCGATGAAATAACGTCTCCATTCACACCGGCAATTAATCTCATCCGTTCCGCCCACGTGGATTTGTAAGCGGACGAGGAGCAGCTGACGACCACCACGATTTAATATCATCAGCACGATCAACCAGCAATCTGTTCCGCATCAGTGGTCAAACCACGCCATTCATATCTCATTTGGCGTAACGAATTGTTCTCACGCTCGCGCAGCCATATGGAGCGCTATCAACTCAAAGAATATCGGCTCCTATGATAGGGGACAAATAATTATAAACAGCCACACAGTTGTACCGATTAAGCTCGAGGAATCAGTTAAACTGCACAAACACAGCTTTCGCCTGCGAGATGTTCCGCAGCGTTGTTTTATAATTTCACATGCATGTGAAGTTTGTGTGAATACGCAATTAGCCACACAAGCAGGAGACATGCAATTATTAAAACGCATGCACTGAATTCATGAATATAAATGGCGAGTGGTCTCCTTCGCATGCTTATTGTTTCTGCTTTATGAAGCTAAGTAGGTCTTTAAACTGTACTGCAGTGTAGCTCTCACATCATTTTACCTGGAGAAAGGAGTGCATAATTTATTCCCAACAGTGCAGCTGGCAGGTGGGTGTCATGCACTGACGCTTAGCCATCTGGACCATCGCTCATCATAACCGCCGTAATAATAGCGCTGGTTCTGACTGAGAAGGGGGAATATCTGAGGGCTGGTTGTCTGCGTCTGGTGGTGCTTCTGGATTCAGAGATACCTTGCCACTCAGCCACTGCCATGTCTGGAGCAGTACTGCTGGACTCGGGGATAAGCTCTACTTCTGCCGCCTATCCCTGCACAGTCCTATACTCTCACCATAGGGTACTGCTGGACTCGGGGATAAAGCTCTACTTCTGGCCCGCCTATCCCTGCACAAGTCCTATACTCTCACCAGTAGTTCTTGCTGGACTCGGGATAAACTCTACTTCTGCCGCCTATCCCTGCACAGTCCTATACTCTCACCAGTAGGTACTGCTGGACTCGGGGATAAGCTCTACTTATGCCGCCTATCCCTGCACAGTTCTATACTCTCACCAGTAGGTACTGCTGGACTCGGGGATAAGCTCTACTTATGCCGCCTATCCCTGCACAGTCTATACTCTCACCCAGTGGACTGCTGGACTCGGGGATAAGCGTCGACTTCTGCGCCTATCACTGCCACAGTGCCCTATACTCTCACCAGTAGGACCTGCTGGACTCGGGATAGCTCACGTTATGACCGCCTATTCCCTGCACAGTATATACTCTCACAGTAGGTACTGCGGACCGGGGATGAAGCTCCTACTTATGCCGCCTGATCCCTCACATCCTATACTCTCACCAGTAGTACTGCTGGACTCGGGGATAAGCTCTACTACCTGCCGCCATCCCTGCACAGTGCCTATACTCTCACAGTAGGTACTGCTGGACTTCGGGAAAGCCTACTTGCCGCCTATCCCTGCACAGCCTATACTCTCCACCAGTAGGTACTGCTGGACTCGGCATTAGGGCTCGACTTCTTGCGCCTTATCCCTGCACAGTTCCTATACTCTCACCAGTTAGGTACTGCTGGACTCGGGATAAGACATCTACTTCTGCCCGCCTACCGCACAGTCTATACTTCACCAGTAGGTTACTGCGGACTCGGGGATAAGCTCTTCTTATGCCGCCTATCCCTTGCACAGTCCTATACTCTCACCAGTAGGTACTGCTGGACTCGGGGATAAGCTCTACTTCTTGCCGCCTATCCCTGCACAGTCCTATACTCTCACCAGTAGGTACTGCTGGACTCGGGGATAAGCTCTTCTTATGCCGCCTATCCCTGCACAGTCCTATACTCTCACCAGTAGGTACTGCTGGACTCGGATAAACTCTACTTATGCCGCCTATCCCTGCACAGCCTATACTCTCACCAGTAGGTCTGCTGGACTCGGGGATAAGCTCTACTTATGCCGGCCTATTCCTGCACAGTCTATACTCTCACCAGTAGGTACTGCTGGACTCGGGGATAAGCTCTACTTATGCCGCCTATCCCTGCACAGTTCTATACTCTCACCAGTAGGTACTGCTGGACTCGGGGATAAGCTCTACTTATGCCGCCTATCCCTGTACAGTCCAATACTTTCTCACCAAGTAGGTACTGCGGGACTCGGGGATAAGCTCTACTTATGCCGCCATCCCTGCACAGTCCTAACTCTCACCAGTAGTACTGCGGATCGGGGATAAGCTCTACTTATGCCGCCTATCCCTGCACAGTCCTATACTCTCACCAGTAGGTACTGCTGGACTCGGGGATAAACTCTACTTCTGCCACCTATCTGTGCACAGTCCTATACTCTCACCAGTAGGTTCTGCTGGACTCGGGGATAAACTCTACTTCTGCCGCCTATCCCTGCACAGTCCTAACTCTCACCAGTAGGTACTGCTGGAACTCGGGGATAAACTCTATCTGCCGCCTATCCCTGCACAGTTCCTATCTCTCACCAGTTAGTTCTTGCTGGACTCGGGGCATTAAACTCTACTTCTGCCGCTCTTATTCCCTGCCACATCCTATACTCTCACCAGTAGGTATGCTGGCCTTCGGGATAAGCTCTCTCTGCGCCTAGTCCTGCACAAGTCCTATAACTCTCCACCAGTAGACTGCTGGACTCGGGGATAAAACTCTACTTCTGCCGCCTATTCCCTGCACAGTCCTATTACTCTCACCAGTAGTTCTGCCCGGGACTCGGGGATAAACTCTACTTCTGCCGCCTATCCCTGCACCAGTTCCTATACTCTCACCAGTAGGTACTGCTGGGACTCGGGGGATAAAACTCTGCTTCTGCCGCCTATCCCTGCCACAGTCCTATACTCTCACCAGTAGGTACTGCTGGACTCGGGATAAGCCTTCTTATGGCCGCCCATAATCCCTCACACTGCCACAGTCCTATACTTCTACACCAGTAGGACTGCTGGACTCGGGGATAAGCTCTACTTCTGCCGCCTATCCCTGCACAGTCCTATACTCTCACCAGGCCAAAAACAGTCACTGCCAGTGTCCTTCCTCACCAACAAACCGATCTCTCGTCTTTCATATGGCGCAAACCATCCGCTTCCCGTATCGATACCCGATCAATTAGAGCGAGGACCAAGAGCTCCGCCTCGCTTCGAAAATTGGTGAGGGTGAGGCACTCTGAAGTCATTCATTTCCATGCAACGCCCATAGGCGTAATGTTAAAAGTAAAAAATAGGGGGACACGTCCCCCATATTCCTGTGGTGGAGCCCCTGGCGAGGACCCATTGTCACGCGCACCGCCCAATGTCGCACGCGCCGCCTACTGTCACACGCGCCGTGTTCGTCTCAATTCCCACCCGGCGTAACGGTGACGACCGGAACAAACCTTGAGAGTGACGCGGCGGTGGTGGCGAGGCGGTGCGTCGAACAGCTTCCATGCGGTGTCATCCTCTCGCCCTGGGAATCCGCTGGTGGGTCCTCCAGAGAATCCGGTGTTGTAGCTGAGCCGGGCCGAGTCGCCACTGGAGGTGGTCACGGAGGGGGCGCCGTGGGAGGAGGAAGACCCGGTCATGTCTCCGCCGCACCGCTGGCAGGGCGGCTGACCATCGGACGGGCTGGAGGCGCGGCCAGGTCCGGATGGAGACCGCTGGCGGTGGGGGACGGGTTTCGAAGGTGATCGGTGGCGGTGCGGCTCGGGTTTCGAGGGTGATCGGTGGCGGTGCGGCTCGCGGTCGATGCTGAACGAAGGAAGGTGCTTGGTGACGCCTCGCCGGGCACCCATGGCGGCTGAGGTGTCAGAACCACTGGAACTGGTATCGTCAGTTGAAGCACCGGAAGGATTGTAGGTCAGTTGAAGCACCGGGAAGATTGTAGGCCAGTTGAAGCACCAGAAGGATTGTATTGGTGTAGGTTGCTTGCACTAGTCCCGTCTATCATGCAACAGCGGCGTTCTGAATAACCAGATTGCCGGTGTAGAGCAGTGTCAATACGATCATCTGAATCGCCGTCTTCAATGCTGCTTCAAGTCCCGCTATGCTCTCATACCCTTTCTTGTTAGTGAGCGCTGAGGTGCAAGCAGTGATGTTTTGCCGACTTGCCAGCACGGTTCACAGTGTCAAAATTGACTTCGACGTCTGTCAGCAACACCACACCGGCCGACCTTTTGCCAGCAGTTCTCACAAGCTCTCTGTTAACTTTCCAATCCTTTCAGTTTCAGCCTGTCACTACATCGACTCCAACAACAACAGAAGCCTCGTCATTCCTCTCCGAGCCGTCTCCGCTTCACACTTCACAGCCCGCCAGCCACTCCTCCAAGTCACTCCTTCAGCCACTCCACACTCCACTTCGCTCTCTCAGACCACACCTCCACGGACCGTGCTCCCTCGGCTACCGAGCGCTACTGATGACCACTGTGACGCCGGCGCTGCAGCTGGCGCTTCTCGCAGCTACATTCGGCCATGCAGATTCCCGGCGGCCGCCAGAGCCGCCAGAGCGGCGTTGTGGTCGACAGATGGTCGCCTTCGCCGCGATTAACCCAAATGTAGCGGTCCCTCACAGTGCGTCTCGCTGTTTTCCCGCCGCTTAGCCCGCGGCGAAAGCGTGACGGCCGCGTGACGGGTGTGACGGACGCACGTCTCGTGACGTGCTCAGTCACCGCGGTTCGCTGAGCGTGTGATGTAGGGTCACCGATAGATTTCTCGGGTCACCGGTCTCGTGGCAGCGGAGAGAAGCGCACGCAGGAACGCAGTGTTGATGTTTGTTGGTTCACCGTCCGCGTGAGGCGAGGTTATGTTAGGTTAGGTTACGTGACAGCGACCGGTCAGGGTGTCCGGCACCGTTCAAGATGACCATCGTCCATCAGTGTGACCATCAGTAACCCTCAGTGACCATCAGTGACCACTGGCGGATCCAGACTTTCTCCGTGTGGTGCATTTTTTTGTGGCATTTTTTTTTCTCTGCGGATTTCGGCTGGTCACCTTTTTATATTTGAGCTTAAAAAATGCATTTCTTCTGTATTTTTTTATTTTTTATTTTTTTTTTATCGGAAAAACAACACCTTTTCGGATTTTGATTTTTCTCGGAAAAATAACACAAGAACGCGATATTCCTTAACATATACACATGCAAGTAATAATAACGTTTATCTCATACATACTTGCATAGTTGTCACCGATAATTATTGAGTGGTGGATAGACTGAAATGACTGAAAAATGTACCCCCCCCCATTTTTGGTGTGTAATAAAGCCTTTGCAGCATTTATTAATGTGGATTTCCATGTTATGATAGGTATTTAGCTACTTAGCGCCACGCGCAACTTTTTCGGGTTTGCCTGATGAAAATCAAACATATAGGTAGGCGGTGGACCTTGTAGAGGATAAGAGGCTACAAATGTTATCCATTCAATTCAGCGTTATGACGAACCGAATACGATGACAATGGCTTCGTTATGACGATAGCCACTGATGTGACGCTGCGAAGCGGCGTTAAAATGTTAATTTGAAGTAGTGGAAAACGATATTTTCATATTGGAACCAGACCGTTATTGGAGCCAAGCCTCAGGTAACCCTTTTCCTGGCTGCACAGCTCGGTATGATACAAAATATTGAAATGAAGATGGTTTTTCATTACATTGGGCCTCGGACCGTAAATTTCACCGATGAACGGTGGCAGTCAGCAACTCAATTAGTACATTGCATAATAATATTGGCAGATATGTAGCAAACTGTAGCAAACAACTTTTTTAATAGCCAACAAATGGTTTGAAAAGCAAGCAATACTGAGGTAGAAATACTTTTCTGCACTTTAAAGGTCCCTGTGGATCCGGAGGAACCTGGTGGGAGCTGCCTTGGGGAGATGGTCGTGGTCTGTTCCCCACTATTAGCTCTTCGGTCCAGCAAGTTAGGCACCGCTGGAGCAGCTTTCGGGTACCGATGTCCGCGTCTTTGCGTTCGCGTCGCCTTTTTCAGAACTCGGCAGGTAGCTTAAGTTAACATTAAGCCTGTTTAAAAGTTAATATTTTATGAAGAGGCTCTGGGGCCAGTAATTACCGTCAAGGAGAGCCTCTGCCAGATATATAATGGATATTATTTATCGAGTTTTCTAACTTTTATTGCAACTTGTGTCATGCCACGAAGCGGCGCGAGTTTTCTGTTTTTTACTATAGATAGCAGGATTTCGACTGCTGCAAAGGCTGTTTTTACGATAAATTGTTATATTTCCACTGACTTTTTAACTTTCCCAGTTTTTTTCCTAAGATCATTGTATTTCACGTTCAGTGAACGGAACACGCGGGGGCATACTTGTGTTGAATGCCCCCCATATTCCTGCGGGGGGCATTTTCCCCTGATGTTCTCCTGGATCTGCCAGTGACAGTGACTATCAGTTGACCACTATAGCCACCCGTGACCACCCGTGATTACCCGTGACCATCAGTGACCGTCAGTGACCATGAGTGACCATCAGTGATCATCAGTGACCGTCAGTGACCATAAGTGACTGTCAGTGATCATCAGTGACCGTCAGTGACCGTCAGCGACCACCCGTGACCGTCAGTGACCATCAGTGACAATGAAGTGACCGTTAGTGACCATCAGTGACCGTCAGTGACCATCAGTGACCATCAGTGACCGAAATCTGTCAGTCGCTGAAGAGGCGGCAGCCATACATCTTCCCAGCAGCTGCCGAGTGATTAGCGTGTCAGTCACTGGATTGGCCACAGAACTGCGATGCTGCCGGTCAGCTGTTGGACGCAGCAGCACGGTTAACAGCCGGCCATGTCAGGAGACTGCCGGTGTCAGGCAGACAGCATGTGCTGCTGCTGCTGCTGCTGCTGAAGAAAGCGGCGGCTGTATCCGTCACTCCTTAGGGAGCAGGGACGTAGCCAACGGCGCCCCACCCCTGAGGAAACAAATTTACACCCACTAGATAATATGGGATTCTGCTGACGAACGGCCCTGCCTCCCCCGGTCAACAGCATTTGGCTGACGAGCGAAATGTGGTTATATCACTGACGTACCCCCCTGATAACATTCCTGGCTACCTGCCTGTTTGGGAGTCTTAGGGCGCGATCGGCAACAGAGCGAATTTGCTCTCCGACGAATTAGCTGTCTCTTGCATTCGGGAACAACACAAATATCCGCCGGTTTTGTCACTGCTGCGCCATTTCATAGTTTATGTGGTTATTTTACACGTTATCAGAAATATCGGTACTCAAAGCACTTTTTCAGAAATTATGTTTAGCGGTAAAGACAGGGCATGTCATATTCTCTATTTCTAATGTTTGAAAACACTGCAAAACAAATTCGCCCTCCCGTACGGAGCAAAATATCCCCCATAACTCAAAACCTAGATGTGCCACTGGCTGTGGAACATAAGACGGCTTTTGCGACCCCCGGCAAAAAAACGTGGCAGCGCTACTGCTCAAAGCAATTGAGAGGGTCCGGGCCTTAGAGGGACTGAGACAGATAGAGACAGGGACAGAGACAGAGACAGAGGGATGGAGGGAGAGGGAGGAGAGCGATTAGCTCCGAATGAAAGACCAACGATGCATTGTGCTCAGCTAGGTACAAAAACATGGAGTCCCAGATCTCACTGTGCCGCATCTACCCATCACCTGACCACTGCTGAATCTGATTGCCAGGTAGCCAGGCTCGTCCCACGACAGCACGAGAACAAGGGTCGGTAAACAGTATGCGGACGCAGACATTCTGTCTCACTTTCTCCGTCAGACAGATTCATAACTGATCAGCCATGCTGGCTGGGTTCTAGCGGAAAATCATTGTACCAATCGGTTGTTGTACAATATTAATCAAAATACTAGATGGCCCGCATTGCGCGATGCGCAATATGCTCTCAACGTGGCAGTGAAGAGTTGGAAGCTAATTTTATCAGTTGACAGCTTTTGCAAGGTTGACTTTGTTGGCTCCCAATCGCTCAAAATTCTGAAAGTCCACCAGCGCTCGTGCATTTTCTGACGGCAGCAGGCGCAGCCCCCCCAAAAAACAAAGATGCGCCCATCACGGGTGCAACAGACGTCTCACGTACTCCAAACGTTAACACAGACAGTGGGTGCATACTTTTGATTTGGTGAGAAAAAATCGTCACCGCAGCTCTCACCGTT
Organism: Semibalanus balanoides; assembly: GCA_014673585.1. Classification (NCBI taxonomy): domain Eukaryota; kingdom Metazoa; phylum Arthropoda; class Thecostraca; order Balanomorpha; family Balanidae; genus Semibalanus; species Semibalanus balanoides. Next base: position 24,929 of record VOPJ01004786.1, read on the forward strand.
GCCGAACAGTGGACTGCCAAGTGTGACAGACGTGTCACATCCATCCATCCATCTATCCATACGAACGTTTTTATTTTAATAAGAGTAAAATAAGAGTAATAACTTTGTGTTTACCAGCTTATGACACATAATTTTTTAATGGATTACTACGTATACTGTATATGCTCACATAATTAACACCATTTCTGCATAGTTTTGAGCTATGATGCCGTTATATTCACTCAGATGAGTTATACATTTGACAGTCGTCAATGACATGTGGGTGTGAGCAATTTGCTCACAATCCCTGTCCAGATAGCAGTTTGCCCTTGGAGCGTTAACCTCCGTGTTTGTTTCATTCTATTGCGTCAGCGTTCAGCGCCAATGAGTGCAGGCCGGGGATGTTCGCAGTCCATTTCGCGCTGAAGATCACGCGTGGGTCGATAGGTGAGCCTGTGCGTGGGCCTCTCGAAGGCGGACATTTTCTGCACTGGTGCTTTAAGACGCCAATTTATCGTGGTTCTAATTAGATTGTTGCACAACACCAGCCTACGTAGATGTCATTTTGTACCAGCAGTGAGCAGTGGTATACACATTGCGATTTATTAGCGCACGTAGGCGCTGCTACTTCGACTTCGCTGCTTGTGCAACATCCTGATGCATCGATATTATATACACAGTTAACATAAAACAAATACGCAAGATTTAGTTGAAACTTGTATGTTTAATTCCAAAATGAATATCAGCAACGAGACATCTAAGAGCAAAGACACTCCACGACTACAGCAGTTGTAAATACTGACTGCAGAGACGGCCAGCCCCTCCAACCGACGGTGACCTGTGCAAACTATTTGTTTTAATTCTTATACAAACGTTTATCGTGTATAAGATTGTAAGCATAATCTGCTATTTATTCGAAAAGGTGTAAATTTAAACTCTCCAGACTGCAATACACGATTTAAAGCCAAATTTCACCCCACTCCTCCAAGTCACTGTAGAGTCGACATTACGCAGTTCAGACCAACCACCGTCAGTTTATCAATGAGCGTTTCAGCTTCGCCAAATGGCCTCGTTACATCATATCGCCGCTGAGGATGGGACTTGTGGACAGATAATCAGCAGGGGATAGGTTTTAATTTGTATCGACGTAACGACGCCGATACGTTTTTGGGAATCGATATTTTCTCAAATACCACACGGGATTGTGACGGTACATTCCTTATGCCAGACTCGCATTCACCAACAACGCCACTTGGCATGCTGATAAATGTGCTATAAGATTAAACATTCTGAATCAGAAATGCTACGGACTGCTATAAAGTGCATTGTGTCCCATGATTTCCCGGGAATTTTTAGTATCGCATTTGAGGTGGGAAGAACATCTGTAATGCTGACATTATTGGCGGATGCAGAACGGTGGTTGGAACGGGGGGACGGGGGACGGGCACGGCTGATTTTTGGAGAGGTCAAATTCCCAAAAGTCTCACACAATTCTGAAAACTCATCGGATTTCGCTTGTCAATTCATATTTAATTGATAGCTGCTTAAAAGCAAAAAAGTTGTCCTTAGTACAAATGCGTAGATTTTCTTCTATTTCAGGAAATGCGTCAATTTCGCTCAGATTTTAGACGTTTTGGGAGGCCATGGTCACCTCCCCTCCCCCTGGATCCGGTAGAGCTGACAATAAGTTGGCGTCAGTTCTTGTGACCTTTGCTATTTTACTTTGTATTTTTATAGAACACTTATACCGATACCGCTGTCGATATATAATACTATATATATATATAATATATATTATATATATATATAATATATTATATATATTATAATAATATTATATATATATATTGAGCTATGCCGATTCCAAGGTTAATACCTGCAATACCTGCAAGATCTTACCGATGCCGATACGGATATCGATGCCAAGTTTCTTTCCCAAAAATACCATCCCTAATCAACAGCGATCACCTTTATTCCAGCCGGTAGGCTCCAGTTACAGGCTTATATACAAAATGCGCTACTATGTCAGTCGTTACAGACTGCAGTGTCGACAGCAAACTCAGAGTTGTGTTTACCGTCCTGTGACAAAATGAAGTCTCCATGGTGTTCATGGCCTCGATGGTGTTTATGGCATTGCAGTCTCTCCGGTTTCGCAGGAACTGAATCTCACCACATCGTGTTGTTTTGATTATTTGCGAGATAGAGGGCTTGGAACCAGAGAGAATATTCTATTAAATATATTAAAGTCTATGATACGATTCATACATCCTAAAATATGAACTAAAGAAATACATTTAAACTGAAACATTTCTAAAAAAACACACAAAAACAAAACAGTGATACGATTCGGAGAGTGGAAAAATAAACATAATTTGGTCACAACTGATTCGTAAATCTTCTTCAAGTCAATAATTGATTTATCAGCAGCCACTATCAGAGCCAAATCACTTATATTCAATTTACCTTGATGTTTATTTCATATTCAGCTATTTCTCCTCCTCAAAATTTATGGCACAAGAGGTAGCAACGGACAAACTTTCGCGTAATCCATTTGTACGTTCGTACTCGGGTAATTCATTTAGATAAATCATCCTCAGCCTTTTATTGACTCACCAACAGTCAGGGTTTCACTTCATGACATGACAAGCCATATGGCGGCTTACGATATCTCTAGTTCGCCTTCATTTGATCGCAGGTTTTTGAAGTACCCTTAATGGGATTAAATTGGTGATTTCGCATGTCACTCCCGACAATCTGTCAGCGATTTCATTGAGCAATGAATGAGTAACTAAATACACACATATGCTCAAAACGTCACGCGACACTAGCCGTTTTCACGTTGGATTATTCTGCGCGAAATGTCTTAAAACATCTTAAGATGTTTTGAAATGTTTTAGTATGAAAGTTTTAGTATACATACTCTTTCCTTAACAACACAACTTTTGAAAACGATTTTTGTCTTGAAATGTCTCTCAGAATTTTGTAGTATGCTGGTTAGAATATAGTATGTTACAAAGTTGCTATTTGGTAGTAATTAGCAAGAAAATTATGTATAAGTTAGCTGTGATGCCAGATCTTCACCTACTGACAATTTTCAGAACATCTTGAAACATCTCGGTCTCGGGCACGCTATTGGTCGCTCAACAAAGCGAACTCCCCTAACTCATAATGGACTCGCCTCCAGCGAATTGTTTCTAGCGAATTAATGCGCCATGCGAAGGCATACCTACCTGTGATCCATGACGCTGCCAGATTGAGTAACTAATATGGTCAGGCGCGGATCCAGGATTTCGGTCAGGGGGGGGGGGCGCCCAATACAAAAAGTTGCGCCCTCCGAGCGCACCCTACGGGCGCGCCATAGAAAAGACCCGGTTCAGGGGGGGGGGGCGCCCAAGCGCCCCCTGGATCCGCGCCTGATGGCGGTATGCTTAACTGAACGAATGGTCATGGACACTAGACGCATATGTTCTTTAGAAACGGACAATTCTGTGTCATAATCTTGTGATGAGCTAATTTCATGTGTTCACAACTCTTGAATAATGATAATATCGCCAAAATCAGTAACTTATTTTTCTTGGAGCATATCGTATACTAAAACTTTCATACTAAAACATTTCAAAACATCTTAAGACGTTTTAAAACATTTCGCGCAAAATAATCCATCGTGAAATTAGCCGTTACTATTTCCATCATTGCATATAAGTAGGCATATTAAGGTTGCACTTGAGCTGACTGATTGCCACTTCTCGATCCGTTCCGCTGAGCGGTAGGCTCCCTGCAGGGGACCTGGGTCGCACCTGACTTGTTTAGCTCCGTGAACTCAGGTGCTGCAATATCGGCCTGGCCGGCGGCGGCGGCGGCTGCAGGGCCGGCAGGCAGGGGCCGGCAGGTGGCCAGTGCAGCCTCCTGCCGAGCCCCGCAGCAGGTCGGCGAGTGCCGGTCAGCCCGGTTGCCATGGATACCGCCCAGGCCGCGGCACCTGCAGCCATGTCAGGCAGCTGCTGCCACCGCGAGTCGACTCGTGCTGGGCATACATCACCGATCCCGGAGACGGCGGCGACAAAAGTGTGCCGGTCTGTGTCCGTTGTGGGAATTTGTTTGCACTGCACACTGACGAGTCGGACACATTTTCTCTGCAGGTTCATTAGTGGTCAGTGAAATCAGTGAGATCATGTCTATTTTCGTGGCGTTGCTTGATACGTAGCGTGCATCCTCTGTGCATTATGTTTTTCAATAGAATAGACATGATCTCACTAGCTGATTTCACTTTCAATAGACTCTATTGAAAGTGAAATCAGCTAGTTAGATCCACTGGCGGATCCCAGCCGTCGGCTTTGGGGAAGGCCTATTTTTTGCAAAAAAAGGTAACAATTTTTTCTCCACACGATCTGGCCCGTTCACCCTTATGTTTGGTATTTGAGCTTTAACAAATTAATTTGTAAAGGGGAAAAACATACAAACGCGATATTCTGTAGCATATAGGCTTACAAAATATAGGTAAAACATATAAGAATAATAACTTTTTAATCTCATACCCCACAGATAACATAATAACTGGATTGGATAACTGAATTGTTTGGCTCTTATTGCAGAGACCGAAATTTGAAAAACGAGCTGTTAAGCTTGATTTAAGACTTTATTCTCTGCTCGTGCAAATGTGGTCCAGCACCGTCATCTCACTTGCTCATGTGCTTGAGCAATAAGAGGCCGACAATTTAGTGTCCAATCCAGGTACATCATGTCATGCTGTGCGTCATACCATTCCAGGGGCGTCGCCGACATTTTCCCAGTGGGTTTGCTGAAATGACGAAAACAAATCTGCGTGTATTTAAGTTTTTGCAGCATTTTAATATGGATTTCCATGTTATAGGTACTTTTTGTATGTTATAAAGTTATTTAGCGCCGCGAAGCGGCGCGAAAATTTTTACGGGTTTGCGTGATAAAACCCAGAAATATAGGCGGTTGGCCTCTGCAACTTGCAAGACACTGAATGAAATTAATTTGCCAAATTTATATGTGCGATTGCGAAACTTGCCGCAAAGCGGCGCAATTTTTTTGAGTTTTTGACTGTGGATAGCTGGATTTTGACTGCTGCATGGGAAATTTTTGCGATAAGTTCTTATCTTTCCACGCAAAATTGTAAACTTCTATGGTTTTCTATTAAGATAATTTATTTCACGTTCAGTGCAGGAGCGCGAGGGGGAATACTTGTACCTATCTAATGCCTCCAGATTCCTGCGGGGGTGGGGATGCGCCCCTGACGCGTCATGAATCCGCCAGTGGCGTTGGCGAACCATTTCCCAAGCGTTGAAAGGGCCAAACAAAACGTATGAAAAGCCACGTTACAAGGATGGAGAATGCAGTATGGTATGTATGACATGGGCTGGGCCATACCAACTTCTCGAAGCTGGAATTAGCAAATATAAAAATCAAGAACCTGTGACACCAATTTCGAATAAACCATACCAACTTGATTTTTTGGTGGTCCAAGACCTATAATTCTTAAATAATTGCGCGGCGTAGCGGCGCGAAAAATTTGAGCATTATTCCCTGGATATGCATTCTCATCAATGCGTCACATTGTGTATACCTAGTGCGGACTGCGGACCTCTAAAAAGTGTATTGTGCGTTTAAAAGTGTGTTGAAAAAGTTTGAAAGCGAACTATTTTGCATAATAATATACGAAAGTAGCAACATGAAATATAAATGCGATGGGAAACGGCACAATTTTTAACCCCCATATAATATATTCGGTATTTAAATTGCGCTGCGGAGCGGTGGGAAATTTTGCGTTTTATTCCCTGGACAACTGCATTCTTTATTCAGTAGGTATGTACTCGGGTATAGGCCAAAGGATGCGAAGAATCGAAACCATCTCTTATAATTGTTAACGTTCATATTGACATATATATAAACAGTCAACTCCTCATATTAATTTATTGATGACC
>VOPJ01004788.1:0-30851 GCA_014673585.1 Semibalanus balanoides
GCAGCAGCCGGTACCCGGTACCAGGGTCGGAGGCAGCAGCCGGTACCCGGGACCAGGGTCGGAGGCAGCAGCCACCGGTACTCGGTACCCGGGACCAGGGTTAGAGGCAGCAGCCGCCGTTACTTGGTACCCGGGACCATGGTCATAGGCAGCAGCCGCCGGTACGCGGTACCCGGGACCAGGGTCGGAGGCAGCAGCCGCCGGCAGCCGGTACCCGGGACCAGCCAGTGGTCGAGGCTCGCACGCGGGTCGCGCAGGCAGCGCCGTGTTATGGGCGGCATAAATCATGTAAATGCGCCATCAATAACAATAGCGTCCGCCGCTGCTGCAGCGCGGCGCCACCCGCTAATTGCACGGACAGATTCGGCCGACGGTGGACGGCGGTGGACGGCGGCGCCTGCAGAACCTGCAGACGGCAGCGGACCGGCCGGTGTCACGTCGGCAGGCTCAGTCGACCGGGTGTCGTTGGGTGGCGACGCGAACCGTCCGGCGGCACGGTGACGCCGCGTGTTGCCGTGGCAGGGTGTGGGACGTGGTCGTGGCGACACTAACCGTCCGGCGGCACAGTGATCGCCGCGTTTGCAGCGTGGCAGGGTTGTGGGACGTGGCACACTAAACCGTCCAGCGGCCACGGTGACGCCGCAGTGTGCCGGTACGCGTGACAGGGTGTGGACGTGGCGACCACTAAAACGTCCGTCGGCACGGTGACGCCGCGTGTTGCCGTGGCAGGGTGTGGGACGTGGCGACACTAACCGTCCGGCGACGCTGAGCACGTTGTCTTATTATGGGGACGCTGTCAGCGGTTGACGTTACCACGAACCTCGTTTTGCTCCTGCTGCGAATGGTAGACAATGCTTGGAGCCTTGAGGCAGTCACGGTTTGATCAGTGCTGCCTGCCTGCACGGGACAGATGTCTGAGAACGACCGTCATTTCAATCGCTGCAGGCCACTTCTGAGTAAGCTTGTGCATAGTTTAGCGCTAGAAATGTTTCCCTCTGCAGTTTGATGGCACAGTGGACTACTAAGGGGGTCTTCGTCTTCCAGTTGTGGCCATCATGTTAGAGGCGGGGCTCATACCTACATTGCAGTGACACACTTGAAACTTGAAACACGCTTACCAACAACACGAGTGACTGGCACCTGAATCGGCGGCTGACGTTTGCTTCGGCGTCTGACGTCATGCTGCGGCATCTGACGTCATGCTTCGGCGTCGGACCATTGTGGTCGGTGAATGTGACTGACACGGGGGCCAGTGTGAATGTCTGAACTCAAGCAATCTGCCGTGCTTGGTATCTTGCGGTGCTTCCCAGACCCCGCCAGCGGCCTTCCAAAATAGCACCCGCTCCTTCTCCGTTCGTCGCGCCAAAAATTAGCACTCTGCTGTGGCCGTTTAGCAGCAATCAGTAACCAGTTTAGCGTCCATCGGCGTCCGGCGTGGTCTGCATAATGACCACGGACCCAGAGAGAGGAGAGAGGTAGCGACCAGGGACCTTTCAGGCTGCGTCCCTCAGATAAGATATAATTTTTAACGACGTGTTGCTATTACTTTTTGTTACTTTAAAGCGCATGTAGGTAGCAGGCGTGGATCCCAAATTATTATCAGGAGGGGCGCGGTGACGGGCGCGATGTTTATGGCCGGTAAAATGTGTGGGTACAAGCATCTTTTATTGGTACTGGCAAATATCCTGTCCCCTTGGTAACGAATAAAGTGATTATGAAGCACGTTGCACCAATTTTATGAACATTTAACAGCTTTTTGTTAAACTCATCGGTCTTCAGGGGAGGGTGCGCGACGCGCGTCCCAGCGCAACCCCACAAATCCGCGCCTGTGTATGTTAACTACCGTTGTTTTGCACACCAAATGTACCACACCACATGCCTACTGCCTAGGTAAGATAGCATATTTATTTGTTAATTCGGCCCAACAGTAGCCGGCTCTTGACTGCACTCCCGCGTCAAGGGTGCTGTGCCTCGCCCCATTCTGTTCCCTATGTTGAGCGGTGTCGTCAGCCGGCTTCTGACGACCTCAGTCGCTGTGGTGCGGGTCTATTTCCAGTGTTAGCCGTGTGGCGTCATTGTTTGGCCTGCCGGCTGTCCCGACTCGCACCCCGCCCGTGACGCCCACCTGCCAGATGAGCCGTCAGGAGCGGTGTCCTCACTCCCCCTCCGTCCGCCAGTCCCAGCAGAGGCCATCAGCCGTGTTTTAGTTCATGACTGCTGGATGGTGCCGCAGCCGGTCGGCTGACGGCTGACGGCTGACGGGCCGTCGGCGGGCCCGCGGGGCATACTTCCCACCTCGGGGGTCTCCTCTGAAGGGTACCGATCTGGACCTGTCGTGCCTCCTCATCGGATGCAGTGCAGCCTCTGGATAGCCTCCTCTGAACTGGGCTGGGCGCTCAGGGCCTCCTCTGGACTGGGCTGGGCGCTCAGGGCCTCCTCTGAACTTAGTCGGGCACTCAGGGCCCCCTCTGGACTGGGCCGGGCGCTCAGGGCCTCCTCTGGACTGGGCCGGGCGAGGCAGGTCGTGGACATTCTGCGGGAAGTGCCATCAAAGACTTTGTGAGTCCGATACCTTTCAGCTGCCAATTCGGCCTAAGCTTTCAATTTTCAGCAGTAGTGCGGCACGTCTCGCCGTTCTGCCCTGAGACCGCCATCCACCAGCGCTGCTCATCCTAAGCAGCCAAGTCTGTCGTCTGACGGAGGTGGACCGGGCCGGAGCGGCGCGCTGCGCGCAGGAAGGTCGCTCGGCCGCAGCAGCCGACTGCAGGGAACTCGGCCGCTTCCGATGCGTTATGGCGGCGCACTGTGTCCGCATTTGGCGTCGGCAGCGCGGCGGCCGTCGTTGGGCCCGGTGACCCGGCCTCCGGCCAGGGGTCGGCGGGTCAGGTCACCGGCCACCGGGGCCACCAGACGCCTCGAGCCGTTTTATGAACGCCAGACATCAAACGTGGACGGTCAGGGCGTCAGAATTATCGGGATCCAATCTGGTCTAACTGCCGGCGGATGGCACTCGCGCCGGAAAGGGTCTGCGGGAATTTATTCGGCGGCGGCGACGGCGGCGGCTGAGGCACGGGGCGGCGAAACAACGCCCGTGCAGCTGAGACGAAATGAGCCGCACAGGCGCAGACTTTAACGAGCGACTTTGTGCGATTTTTATGACAACCGGCGTCGTTTCAGGAGACTTGAACCCGTCAAACTGTCGGAAATTTCATCATATGGCGAAAATGTAAAGCCAGCAATGTGTCTGGAACGGCTTGATTGCTACGTCGATAGCGCAATGCTCGATTAGTTGGCAAAACTGCTGGGCATTCCTAGTACACCTATCTCTTCTTCCAATGCCCGGACCTGAGTCGGGTCAGTGGCCCGCTCACCTCTCCTCCAGGGCACGTCCCACCAGCGCCGCCGCCGCCCTGCTGCCTCTCGGATGACGGCGAACCGATGACTTTACACAAAAATTGGCCAATCCAATATGGATGCCTGCGTGTTTCCTCAGCAAACAGCGGCCAAATGAGAGGAAACACTAGAAGCCGACGGCAAACATTGTGACCGGGGCCGGGGCAGAGACCGGGGCTGGGCCGGTCTGGGGACGGCTGGAGCCGCAGCCGGGGCCAGGGCTGGGCTGCGTGGCCAAATACTTACCGAGGGTGCTCTCATCGCGCACACAGAGTGCTCCCGAGCCGGCCCATAATAATCAGAAGAGGGAGAGAGCAGTGGCGCTGTGGGAGAGAGCAGCGGAGGAGAGCACAGCCTGATGGACGAGGGCATCTAGCGGCGAGTGTGGCGATGGAAGGCGGGGAGATGCAATGAGATAAACACAGTGTCTGAAAATGTAGTGTAATACATTGAAGATTTACCAGCCTGGAAAGCAGCAGCCAGCAGAGGCCAGTGGGTAACTAGTGGAGCTACATAACACACTCGCTGGAATGGCAGTGGAGTGTTTGAACGGGTGCGGAAGATCCTAAATACCTCACGTGGTGGGTCAGAATTATTGGTAAACTTCGCCATAGCGATTTGCGTTTCAGCAGGCACTGCAGAGTGCTCCATGGCTCCCGGCCGGCTCGATAGGGCGCCGGGAGTGTCGTCGAATAATGCCAGAAACCGTAGATTGGGATAGAGTGCGGAGGGAAGTGAGAGGGCGGGGAGGAGTGCCTGCTGTTTCTAGATGGCTATGGAGTAGGTAGAGTACGGAGGAAAGGGAGAGTGGGTGGGAGAGCGCGGAGTGACGGCGCCGTCTCCAGCCAACTGCCCCAGGGCATGTACGCGACACCACGTCAGCAGGCAAAGTGGGCACCGGGGAGGCGGGCAGGAGGGCGGCGGGGGGGGTGACCGTACTTTGCGCCCTGCCACTCTAGTGCGAAGAGGAGAGGCGGCTATGAGATCTTTTTTCGCACGGGGCTGCAAGAGGCAGACGATAATATTGGTATATGGTAACATGCTCCGGGTAACGCATCGGTGTCTCTTTGGAGTGGGACCAGCTGGATAGCTTCAAATCACAGATAACAGGAGACCTGAATTTGACACGAGAATATTCGGCCTCTTATTTTAAGCACATCAGTGAATGACGGTGCTGGGCTCGCATTCGCACGAGCCGAGACATAACAAGTGCATCAGCAAGTGCAATCCTCTGTCGTGTTCCCGCCACGCTGAGGACTCTCCATAGCCTCGTCCCGCTGCTCCGCCGTGTTCACAGACCGGCCTCGTGTTCCCGCCATATTTAACCCAACCCACAGCAGCGTCCTATCTCCTTCTCGCTCCGTTCCCGCCATATTTAACCCACCCACAGCGGGCGTCCCACTCCTCTCAGTGTTCCCGCCATATTTACCCAACCCACAGCGGCGTCCCATCCTCTGCGTGCTCGCCGCCATATTAAACCCAACCCACAGGCGGCCGTCCCACCCTCTCGTGTCCCGCCATATTTAACCCAACCCACAGCGGCGTCCCACTCCTCTCGTGTTCCCGCCATATTTAACCCAACCCACAGCCGTGTCCCGATCCTCCCTCGTGTTCACCTCCTCGTGTTCACATCATGCTGCGGACGATCCACAGCCGTGTCCCGATCCTCCCTCGTGTTCACATCATGCTGCGGACATCATGCCTCGTGTCCACAGCTGCGTCCCGCTACTTGGCCAGGTGCTGAGGCTCGATATAGAGGTAAATCGCCCCTCTATCTGGCCATATCTTCCACTAACAGCGGCGCTGAAGAGGCTGTCCGCGGCTGTCCGCGGCTGTCCGCCGGCAGGCACATTCCCACGGGTATACAGTACGGCCTCGCCGGGCCTTCCGCTGACCACACGGCACACACCCACCACTTGTCTGACTGCCGGGCTCCTGTCGGACCCCACTGGTCCCTGCTGGTCCCTGCCGGGCCCCTGCTGGTCCCTGCCGGTCCCTGCCGGGCCCCTGCTGGACCCTGTCGGACCCCACTGGTCCCTGCCGGGCCCCTGCTGACCCTGTGTCGGACCCCACTGGTCCACTGCCTGGCCCCTGCTGGACCCTGTCGCGACCCCACTTGGTCCCTGCCGGCCCCCTGCTGGTCCCTTGTCGGAACCCCACAATGGTCCTGCCGGGGCCCTGCTGCGAACCCTGTCGGACCCCACTGGTCCCTGCCGGGCCCCTGCTGGACCCTGTCGGACCCCACTGGTTCCTGCCGGGCCCCTGCTGGACCCTGTCGGACCCCACTGGTTCCTGCCGGGCCCCTGCTGGTCCCTGCCGGGCCCCTGCTGGTCCCTGCCGGGCCCCTGCCGGGCCCCTGCCGGACCCTGTCGGACACCGTCGGTCCCACCGGACCTCGCCGGACCCTGTGTGACCCCGTCCGACCCTGCCGGACCTCGTTGCCTCTGCCATGCCATCTCATATCAGCAGCGCTCGATTTATCGCAATAACATTATTGCACAAATGTGCTACATTTTAGTTGCTAATGCTTGATGGGAACAGGCCGGAATGTCGGAATTTCTTTTATCGTGGGGCGGGAATTTGGCGTCGGCGTCGTTAGCCGTCGGAGTAGCGACATCGTAAATTCATTCCTTTGTCTCTGCGCCCCCGCCGAGACGACCGGGCCAGACGCCACTTTATTCAAAGTTTCACTCATTGTAGCGGACCCGCCGGAGCGCGCCCAATTTATGGGACAAATTCTGATTCTTCCAGATGCGGGATGAGTCCGATAAAACGCCAAGAATCGCCCGGCCACCCCCGGCGGATGGCGGTCATAAAGAGCGTGTTGCGCCGGCTCAATGGCACGGACGAGCCGCGCCGGGTCGATGTCAGCCCGCGGCGGCCTCAGCGGGGGGCCGCGGGTCACATTACAGCCGTCATTGTCTGCCTGTCAACTGCCTGTCAACTGCCGACCGCGGCTGACCGACGGACGAGCCGGCCGCCAGTCCCTGCGGAATGTGTGCTGTTCAACTGTTGTCGGCACTCTGTCCTCCTCAAAAGACCATTGGACGGTCGATCTTTTGCAATTTCGCTGTCCGTTTTATTATATGGTTGTTTTGTAATAGATGTCAACTATTATAGCCCATGTGACCTACAGTTGCTGGCGTTGTGTGCATTTGATGTCTAATGACGCCAGGGGCGATCCAGAGGGGGCAACGGGCCTGGCAGCCCCCGCAATAGAAATTGGCGCCCCTGCACCAAAAGCGCAGAGGCACTAATTTTGCGCCAAAGGCGCAATCTGGGCACCCAAACCCATGAAGGGCGACCTCAGACCCATGTAGGGTTCCCCAAACCCATGGAGGGCGCCCCAAACCCATGGAGTGCGCCCCCAAAAGCATGGACGCAAAAACCATCAAGGGCGTTCCCCAATTCCGGGAATGCACCCGATGCCCAAAACGCATCCCGAACTTCCGAATTTTGGAAGAGCGCTCACGAAATTCGGAAGCGCGCCCTCGAACGCGATTAGGCATGTAGACCGAATCTGAAGAGGGCACCCAAATCTGAGGAGGGTGCCCTGCAATCCATAGAGGTCGCCCCCGAACCCATGGAGGGCACCCCCATCCCATGAAGGTCGCTCCTAATTCCAGGGGAGCCCCGATGCCCGAAAAGCACCCCAATTTTTGGAAGGGTGCCCCCCAACTCGGAAGTGCGCTCTAAATCTAAATTAAATTGATATAGTACGTTGAAAATAATACGCTTTATTAACGCCATGACATTTATGATGGTAAAGCGCAAAATTTAGTAAAGTCGTAGAGCACCGGGTTAGATTGTAAATAGCAAATTTAAGAATAAAAAAAACATTACATTCTCTTCAAGATGGCTATTTCGGATTTAACAATAGCCTTTTTTCACGATGGATTATTTTGCGCGAAATGTTTTAAAATGTTTTAGCAGTAGCCGTTTTCACGATGGACTAATTTGCGAAAAAATAGTTTAACCCTCGCCCTACGGGACCGTAGGGTGAGGGTTAAAAATGTATCGCAAATTAGTCCATCGTGAAAACGGCTACTACTAAAACATTTTAAACCATTTTAAAATGTTTTAAAACATTTCGTGCAAAATAATCCATCGTGAAAACGGCTAATGTGTGGATTTAATTCCATTTTTCGGGTGAAAATACAAGGCACCCCCTCATGTGCCAAAAAGGCGCCCGAGTCTGCACCCCCTCAATGAAAATCATGGATCCACCACTGAATGACGTGCAAGTTCGATGATGGTTTGGCGTGCGTTGTCATGCATCAAATGTCGCTACGCGTGCAACGTTTCTTTCTCTTCTGCTTGCTGGCAATGATGAACATCCTTTGACATGTTGCTTGTCTCACAAAGTTTCAACCAACAGTTTCCGGGGATTTTATAGCGGCGTGTTGCTATGCTAACTCGCCGTTCGTTTTGTCATAATGGAGGCAATGCAGAATAACGCCCGCCTGTTGTTGTCAGGTGCCATCACGGTTCTGTTGTATTCCGCGTCGATCGCGCATTCTCAAACGCCGTGACTTTACTGATCATTCATTTCGATCATTCATTCATTTCGATCATTCGCCGTGCATGCTCATTCACCGAATGATTCATGTTACGCGCGAGACTTGCTCAAAGATAGTGTTTCACCAACCTCACAAGTCATAACCATTATCCAGTGACTACTCTAGCGGAACAGTACCACCAGCATTTGGTTCTCGTCATTTTCATTCCTATCCCACACCCATCATCTTCCACTTTGTCGCGTCTGTGACCACGTGACCGGGGCGGTGTCGCACACAAAGACGGTGCTGCGGCGCGCTCTGTTCCCGCAGCGGCTGGTGTCAAATCGGGCCGTTACCCTGGCCGAGTCTGGTCGTAACTCAGCGTTCATCGCTTCTATATCCTCCGCCGCCGACCCGGCTCGGTGCTCGGCGGGGTCGCCACTCGCCAGCCCCCGGCTGTCCGCCCGGCTCTGCTCCGACCAGCTCCTCCACCCCTCTGCCCTGCTCTACCACACCCCTCTGCCCCGCTCTGTCAGACCCCACCACACCCCTCCCACGGCTCGATGAAAGCTAGTTTCATTTTCTTAAATTATTGCCGAACATCATACTAAGCCCCGACAATAAAGCCGGCGTAAGTGGCGCCATTTGAGATTTTAGCTCAAGACATCCAGATCGCGGACCCATTGCGAGGCGGCTGTGGCTGCGACAGTCGACGTGGCGGCCCACAGGGCGGTAATGGCTCCCGGCGGATGGAGGACGGGTATGGGGCTGTCCGGAGCTGGAGGACGGTTATGGCGTCCCGGGGCTGGACGGCTAGGGCTGTCCCGGGCTCGAGGGACGGTGTGGCTGTCGGGCGGAGGACGTGGCATGTCCCGGAGCTGGAGTGACGGTATGGGCTGTACCGGGTCTGTAGGGACATGTATGGGCTGTCCAGGGGCTGTCCAGGAGCTCCCCAGGGACTGGAGGGGGCGGTATGGGCTGTCCCGGGGCTGGAGGGGGCGGTATTGGCTGTCCCGGGGCTGAAGGGGATGGTATGGGCTGTATCGGGGCTGGATGGAACTTTATGGGCTGTCCCGGGGCTGGAGGGGACGGTATGGGCTGGAGCGCGGCTATGCTGTCCCGGGCTGAAGGGACGGTATGGGCTGATCGTTCTGATGAACTTATGGGCTTCCGGCGGAGTGGGACGGGTATGGCTGCCCGGGCTGGAGGGACGTATGGCTGTCCCGGGCTGGAGGGGCGGTCATGGGCTGTTCCCGGGTTGGAGGGCTATGGGCTGTCTCGGGCTGGAGGACGTTATGGTCCCGCTGAGAGGCATGATATGGGCTGTCCCGGGCTGGAGGTGCGGTATGGGCGTCCCGGCTGAGGGGCGGTATGGGCTGTCCCGGGGCTGGAGGGGACGGTGTGGACTGTTCCAGGGCCCAATCTTACCGAGTGCCGTGAATAGCGCAAGTACGGCATGCCGCGAATGGAGTGCTCGGAATGCCGCACTTATTGAACCACGGCGTTTGTTCGACTTTACTAGTTGTCGAAATAGCCAGGTCGGTATAGCGCTAGGCTGATTATAGGATTATCCCCGGTTCGATCCCGAGTGGAGGATTTTTTGCAGGCCGGCGCATCAATATGCCGTATTTACCCATTCACGGCATTTGGTAAGACTGGACTCTTGGTAACATTGGGCCCAGGACTGAGGGGGTCGGTGTGGGCTGTCCAGGTTGTGTTGTATGGCTCCAGCTGCAGTGCCGCAGCGCGTGTGACCAGTAGAGTCTGTTTTGATTCGCTGAGAACGCTGCTCTTGTCCAGGTTCTTTTTCAAGCGTAAGCCTCCTGCCTCCTGCTTTCTTGAGAACCTATGGTAAGTTTGCCATAAGTTTGCTTGGAATGACTTGAAAATGTCAAACCTATGCACACACGAGTAGGTACTGAGATTGAAAATGTAGAACGGTTGTTAGGTACCCTTTAAGGTCTTGCTGCAACCAATGCTCTATTGTACATATTTAAATAAGTTCCTAATTTGACGTCTTCCCAGCACATGTGCGCTTGGTAACTACACACAGGGGTGCTCTCTCCTGCTCGTTCAGCCGTTTCGCCGCGTTCGATCCTGCCGGCCGGCATTGTCGCCGCGGCTTTATTTCGGTGGCAGTCATCCTCCATCTCAGCCTTTGCATACGGGATGTGACGGCGCGGAACATATCGCCTCCGATCGGCACGGCGAGACGCCGCGCCTCCGATCCTGCTCCCGTTGCCTGCCGGCGAGGGGGGGGGCGGGTGCAATCGGATCACACAATCGTGGCTGCCCGGAGCCGACCGCCTGCGGCCGATTTGCACCGCGCGATGAGCAGCACATCGCGCGATAATCGCGCCATCCATTGTCCCTCGCGCGCCGGCCGCGCCGCGAAATTGAAAGGATCAGCGGCGGCCGTCGCTGTGGTCCTGCTAATGGGACGTGTTCTGTGATCGGCCGTCAGCGCCACCAGCTGCGGCGCTATCGCCGCACTCGCGCTCGATTTGTCGCAGCGTCGATCACGGCGCGATGGGCCCGTCACCACCCCTCTGCCGCACTCTGCCGGCGGCTTTTTCTGCTGTAGCGCGGCGGTGTTCATCCGTCATGGCGGCGCGGCCGGCGACAGTCCAATCCCCCTGGATCATGTGTGCTTCGGTTCGGACCCGGGCCACGCCGCCGGACCGACAGATAAATGATGCTGCCCGCGCCGGGTACGGCGGGCCGCCACCGCCGCCGCCGCCGCTGGTGGTGATTGTCGTCCCAGGGTACGGTGGAGGCGGCGGTAGCCGGGGTGGAGGCAGTGGCGGACGGGGTAAAGGGAAGCGCGTGCCGAGCTGCGCTACACAAACCGGACGTCGTGCCGTTCCGTGCTGGATGCAGTTCCGTGGAGCGAATCTGCGTGTTTTGTCAGCATCAGAGTGGAGGACGGAGCGGTCCGGTGAACTGTAGACCGTCACCGGGCCGCTCTCTCGCGTGTTTCGGCCGAGTGACCCGGTGAAACCTCTGCCCGGTGAGAATCGATCCACAACAGCACGGTGTCGCTGTACTGGGCTGTGTCCCGCCGCTGTGCCGCGCTGGGTCCAGCCGCTGTGCTGGGTCAGACTCTAGGCACCGCTGGCCGTTGCTGGCCGTCGCCGCTGGTGCTGCTGGCCGTCGCCGCTGGTGTTGATGGCTGATGGGGTCGCAGCTGGTCGATAGAAATGACCTGCAGCTCCTGGGCCGCCCTCGCTGCCGGCAGAATCACCCCGCGGCGCTCTGGACGGGAGTGGTGGTGTGTGCCGTTCACGTGTCCGATATGCGCCCCTCCCCAGGCAGCGAGCCACCGTGATTGCATGAGGCCCCGCTGACTCTCCCCCTGTCTCCGTCTTCGGAGGGGCATTGACCGAGAACTGGGTAGTACCAGCTAGTGATGCTATTTTCGAAACATTTGCTGGCAAATACCGACCCGATACCGAACAGGAGGCATTTCGGTTGACCAAATGCCGACCGATTGGGGTTGAAGCCAAAAATGTTAAAAATTTAACAAATTTTTGAATTGTAGTTGGTGGTGTTTGTAATATGTATTTTGTATAATGCATACAATACTTGTTAAGGATATCACTTATTCTTGTGAGCAATGTCTTCTATCTTGATATACGAATGATGTGTTCTCATCTTTATCATCAGCATGTTTATAAACATAAATGAAGTAACATGTAAACATAAAGCTGAAGGGTGCAAAAGCAAAAGCTTAAATCAAAGCTTTTGCTTTTGCACCCTTCTGCTTTAGAAGGGTGCAAAAGCGAAAGCTTCGATATAAATACTTAAAAGCTCTATATAGTATTTATACTAATTGATTGAATTTCGAGCAAATTAAGCACCAATTTGCTGGATAGAAATTAGAAGGCGTAAAAATGTGACCAAAAAGTGGATTGTTTAAGAATAGGCTGACCGAAAAGTGTCCAAAAATGTATTAGCCTGACCAACCAATTATCAAATTGGTCATTTTGTTTTCGGTTGCAAAATTTTGGTAGCTGATTGACACCACTAGACCAGTACCCTGTCCGCCCAGTATTCTCTCTTCCCTGCCAGCCTCCCCGTGTGTGCCGTGCTGCAGTAACGGGCTGGGGATGTCAGGCTCTGTTATCTCTGGTACCTCGGGTCCATCTGGTACATCTGAGGTGCCTCTGGTGCCTTTCGTGCCTCTGGTGCCTTTCGTGCCTCTGGTGCCTCAGGCTCCCCCAGTCCCTCTGGGATGCTCCCCCGTGGCCCGCTGGTGGAGTGTTTGCCGATCGGCCGAGCCGCTGAGCCGCCGTCTCGGCGAACACAAGAATTATACACGGCCTCCCTGAGGGGCCGGCAGCCAATGGAGATAATATTCATGTCCATCTCGTATCTGTCGCACCGGGACACTGGGTCCGGTATCGACCAGAGAGGAGGCGGAGCGGCGGCTGCGACCTCTGCGACCGGGGCTCTCTGCCCGGACCTCTCCGCCTGCCTGCCGGGCTGCTCCAGTACCGAGCGGACCGGGCCCGGCCGGGGTGGGTGTGGTGTGAGGTGTGTGGTGTGACGTGCGAGGTGTGAGGTTGTTGCCACTGCTGGTGACAGACGTGTGCTACGACAGGCAGGGTGTCTGGTGCAGTGTCATGTCAGACCGGCTGGTGATGGGACAGAACGGAGACGGGATGGTATTGGAGGCATTGTGGTAAGCTAGAGGATGGGGATTCATAACGGGAGCCAGAGCAGTGACGATACGTTATTTACCGAAATCGCGTGTGTCAATCTGTTGCTTTCATTTGTATTATCCAGTGCGGTGTACCGGTGGATGATCTGCCAGTATCATTATCGCAAATGCACAGTATCGCATTTTACATGCGAGTTAACCTGCGGCTAATGTCGCTGAATAGTGCCTCCATGCGGCGTGTACCTGACTGTTAGAACTGTCCCTTGAATAAGCGTACCTCGCACGAATTATAGTTGCCGCAAAGTTAAGCTCAATGCAGCGATAGCGTGTGCGATACTGTGCGGGCCACGACGTCTGCCACTCCGGGTGAAACTGAGAGTCGCAATTGCAATAGCTTTTCCCTGGTAGGCACGCTTAACATCATCAAGGATGTGATTCTCGCATTAATGAAACAGCAAACCACTTGTGCCATGTAGCTATTTTTACTTATGTTTTGAAAATAATGTCCAAGAACTGACAATTTTAGAATCGTTTTTGTATTTTTTCTTATTCGGTAGAAATATTAAAAATATCAGACTTCTTTTAGCTTATTTTCTTGTCGCCTTTCGTGGTAATGAGGCTAATGCATCTTTTATGAGACACGCACCTTTACACATTGTATAGCGTCTGTCCGACGGTTCCAGTAATACTATACCCATTATTTCTTCTGTATAGAGGCTGACGTAGCACGTGTGTACAACATTCACACCGATTCACATCAATTATCATATCATAATCAATGCCATCCTTGATGTTATCTAACGGCGATTAGTATTGGTGTTATTATTTAGCTAAGGTATGCTGGTTCGTACTCCAAGGACAACGATGGTCTATAGCTTCTCAGCCCAACACGCTGTCAGTTTCCTATCACCACCCTCAGTCCTATATAGTCACTGTCCTTCTCGACTCGATATGTGATGCATGTCAAACACTACCACTCTATGCCCCATTTCGTCACTTCCCGCCCCATATAGTCCCACCCTCCCTGCCAACATTATCGCTCCGGCCAATATTGCCACTCTGTCCCTAAACTTATATTTTTCTGTCCTGTATCGTCACTACCAACCTTTATTATTACTCCCTGCCCAACAGTACCACTCTGCTCAACATTACTACTCGTTGCCGCCTAACCTATACAGCCTCTCCCTGCCCCCAATAGTACTATTATCCAGCCGATACAATTCCACAGTGACCGCCACACCGGTATCGGGCCGCTCTCCGTCCGTTCCGCATTACGATAATTTACTGCTGCGCCATTGTGGTCCGGGTCTGCGGGAATCCTTTCATTAGTCGTCCAGGGGCGGCGCGCTGCTCGCGGCACTCGCGGCGCTCCGTGGACAGCGGCGCAGATGGACGGTGGGAAGAGCCAGCTGCGGCCGATTCTATTCAATAAATTGTACCACCCCGTCCGCCGGACACAGGCGGGGCCGAGGCGGGGCCGGGGTGGGGCCGGGGTGGCCGAAGAGGGTGCGCGGCAAGGGGTAGGCCCGGAGTAAGGGGTGGGTCGGTGAAGAGGACTCGTGTGGTGTGTGGTTGGGGACGGGTGGGGACAAGGGTAAGGGTGTTGGGGCACGGGTGGAGAATGTAGTATGGCAGGTGTGGCCAATGTCACATTTTGCTATCATTTGTATAGCCTGACAAGTGACAAGATGCTCCAATACATTTGCATTACAAAAATGAAGTGTTGGTCGGGCTCTGCAACACCAACTTAAGTTGGTGTTGCAGAGCCCGACCAACATTGCATTTTTGTAATGCAAATGTATTGGAGTATCTTGTCACTTGTCAGGCTATAAAAATGACAGCAAAATTAGCACTATAAATTATAATACCCTTTGGCCACACCGTGACACCAACTTAGGAAACAATCCTCCACTCATGTGTATTGTGTGGGGGTGGTAGCGGGGCTTCCGGCTATACCTACATACGCCGGTACGGTGTACGGGGTGCAGGCAGTGGGGTGGAGTGGGTGTGTGTGTGTGGGGGGGGGGGTCGTGGTATGAGGTATAGTAGACGCGGTCTAGTTCTGTCGGTGCCTCCATGTCCAACCACGACACCGGAAACACCGCCAGCATTTCACCGGCGCCGTCACACAGTTGGCTCCCTTCATTGCTGGACCTGCCACGACGCCACGTCTTACCCGTACCGGCCCCTGCGGCCCTATGCTGTGCTGGGCCATGTCGAGCTGTGCCAAATCACCACGCTGGTCGCCTGCTGATGAGATTATGCCAGAGGTCACCGCCCTTTTGAAAGATTGTGATGCGCCGCATTTATATGCTGCCTACATGCGCGCGGCGTCGCCGGACACACACACACACACACACACACACACACACACAAACACACATTATCCCCATGCACAGTTCCGGGCTTTGCATGACAATGGTACATAACTACGAAAAAAGGTTGTTTGTGCCCCTGTTTATTTTTGCATGCTAAATACTTTATTAAATAATTACAGTGTGCATTGTCCGTTTGTCCGGTCATACTAAAACGTTAACTTGATATGCATGTTTCAAATAAACTTGTCAGGTTAATATTGGACCCAAAGCTGACGTAATCACTACGACAGTTCCAGCCCTAGGACGGGCTTCCAAGTCCAAACATGGCGAGGGGAATCATGTAATGAGAAACATATGACTTGCATCGAAGTTTGTTGGTAGCTATATCATATGTCACGAGACACATAGATGAAACACCCTGACAGCTCTTGTCAAAACTGTCCACCCCTTTAGCTAGTGGGAGAAGCGCTGGACTTCATGACCTATCCGGTAGTGGCAGCCCGGGTTCCGGGCTGGGGGGCGCGCAGCCGGGGGGGCGGGCGGCGCGCGCACGCGCGCGGCCGGCGGGTATAGTCGGGGGCGCAACGCTCCTATTTTTTTCTATGACTTGCGAGGCGGATTTCGAACTATTTAAAAACTTCAAGGCTAAGGAGGCCTCGAAGGATTTTTCGTTTATGAAGATGCTAATGGGTTAAAACATGATAAAAAATGAGAAATAAGATTGGCTGATGAGGTAGATGGTAAACTCAAAATAATTATTCAGTCGCACGAATGGATCGTCAAAGAACCAAGTAAGGTTTAGCAACGACTTATGCATTCCAATAATACATTTCCGGGCGCAAGTAATGGCATGACAGCGGTGTCTAGAGTCAAAGCCACGCGAGATGCGGCGGATGGGGTAGGTTGACTGCGGGGCGGTCAGCGTCTTGCTACTGGTTTACAAGTCAGACTAGTGGCGTGTGAGTGCAGCGGCGCCCGGGGGGGGACGCCCGTGGTCCGAAGAGAGGAAGAGGTGGCCTGTGACAGTGCGCTTGATAACCGGGAGATCGTCGCCGCGGGAGCGGGCTGATGGAGAGGAGTGGGTCGGCTTCGGCGCTCGCATGCTCCATGACTGGGATGGCCTGTGGCCACTGACAGTGGTCGCGCTAAAGGTCACGGCGACGGCGACTGGAGCCGTTTTGTTGGCAAGGACAATTGGCATGTCGGTTCCTCTTATTTCTTCTTTCACTCAGCTATGCGGCGAGAATAGTGCCTAGAGTTGCGTACAGCGCACTCACGCATTCCAAGAACGAGAGATTTGACAGGTACCGTTGCACTGCATAGCTGACATTTAGAAAGATATCCCATGGCCATACTGGAAGGTGAAGCACAAGCTATGGCCTACCTCCATAGGCCGAGAACAGACAGCATGCTATAAGATAGGCCATGGGAAGTGTGAGCCCATGGTCTAGACTGTAGAGACTAAATTTCAGGGGGCGGGGGAAGGGAAAAAAAAAAAAAGGGCCGCTCGATAGGAAAGGGAATTTTTCGCCATACCGTAGGGAACTTCCCGATTCCTATGGGTTGTGATGTGTCCTTGATGATAATTTAGGCTCAGGACTTATAAAAACACACCAATAGATACTAGTAATGTTTTAGGTAATATGGAAATCGGTAGCCTGAACATATACGGTCGCATTGTACGGAAACTAGCTCAGCAATACCGGGTGTAACATTGGAGAAGATCAGGACAGTGTGTTGTATGAATTATTCAGTGCGTGATCTAGATTAGACGCTTCGGCGCTCGCTATTTGCTCCTGACTGGGATGGCCTGTGGCCACTGACAGTGGTCGCGCTGAAGGTCAGGTGACGTCAGTGAGCGGGGCGGGCCGTGTCCAGGTATGTCGGTTACGTACAACTTTTCTCTCTAAATTATGCCGGCCAACAGGAATTGCGCGATTGGGTGCCGGATGGTGGGGGTCGGTCAGGACGGAGGACCTGCGCAACAAGCTCTGCTTAGTGTGGGTCCTGACTTCGAAACGCCATCCATACAAAACATTCGGACTAAATTTATTTAAATAAAAAAAGTCAGCTGGTAACCGCTGCTACCGAGTCAGTGTCCCCACAGTTTCCACAAAGAACACTCCATTCCTGGTTACACGGGGACCATGGCCTGTATGTGAATATGTGAAGTGAACGGAGTAGGAGTGTAGGATCCTATTCAGTTAGGGGGCTTCAGTTGTCCCCCTTCACTACTTGGACGAAGAAGTAGATCAAATCCGGTGAGACATATTATTTTGCTGATTTTTTATGGTACTTTCAGCGATTTTTATCAGCTCAGCCCCCCTCTCTCACACCTTTTCTGGAGAAGCCACGCCCTGGAACGGAGGGGAAGACGCGGCCGTTCACAGGATTAATGCTGTCAGTGGCGGCTGTGGCTGTGGCCGCGGCTGTGGTTGTGGCTGTGGCTGTGGCTGTGGCTGTGGCTGTGGCTGTGGCTGTGGCTGCTGCTGTGGCTGTGGCTGCTGCTGTGACTGCTGCTGTGCCCCGGGGCAGTCGGGGGTTTTCCAGGGCGGCGTCATGTCGGTGCTCAGCCCGGTGTTGGCTGGAGCGAGGCCAGCTGAGTGCGGCGCCAGCTGACTGAGCGCGGCGGCAGCGCGACTGATGTGCCCCCGGCACGGCAACCGGCCATCATAATTATACCGATTATGTGAGTCGCGCGCCGGCCGTGTCCAGCAGTGATCACTCGTTACCCCTCCCCTCGCACCCCTCCCGGCCCTTCGATGCCCGGCACCCCAGCTCTGTTTTACTGATGGGTAACTGCCGCTATGACATCGGAATACAAAAGGGAGTGCCTGCATTTTGGCGAATATCGTTAACCTTTCAAGGAATTCCTGCAACCGTAATCAGACGCCGAGCAGCATTCGGAAGGCGAAAACAATGTGTTCGCTGTGTAGTGATCCTCTGGATCCTTGTAAGATTAAACAGCTCACCATGTTGTGACAACCACTGCATGTATTACACCAACGCCATGGCAACAAAACGTCAGGTGCTGACACTGATTGAGATTCAGTCGGTATTAAGACTCGTGGTCTCGGAGGGATCCGCCCCGCACCAGCACCACGGACGGTCTCCCTGCCTGGAGCATCCGGCACCGTCCAATCTCGCCGTGAGTTACCGCAGCGTGTCGGTCGTGACTGTGGCGTCACTCGGCCGCTCGCTGCCCCGCCCTCCCCCGGCCGACCCCGTCCGTTGCCACGCGCCGACTTCCGGCCTCCGTCACGACCGCCGGTGCACGCTGACGGACAGAGCCGCCGCTGGCAGCCGAGAGGGTCACAGACGAGCCGGCCCGGACACACCCTGATGCCGTGCTGATGCCCTGTGTCCCAGTGTCTGATTCGCCTGATACCAAACTGATTCCGGGGTAATGCCGAACCGATGCCCGACGCGATGCCGAACCGGATGCCGAACCGAATGCCGAACCGATGACGAACCGGATGCTGAACCGCCTGCCGCGAACCGATTGCCGGACCCGATGCGAAACCGATGATGCCGTGCTGACGTGCTGATGCTGAACTGGTGCTGAACCGATGCCGAACCGATGCCGAGCTGATGCCGAACTGATGCCGAACTGAGCGCCGTGGTGATGCTGAACTGGTGCCGATCTGACCCGAACTGAGCGCCGTGCTGATGCCGCCCGGTGCTACGTGCTGCCGCTGGTCCATCGGTGACGTGTCTGTCAGCCGCTGACGCCGCGGCAGTTAACCGTCCCCTATCTGCATCAGCGTTACATCAGCCTGGGAAAACACATGGGTCCGGCATACATCCGTGTGGACCCGGCGCCTCCACTGGAGCTTCAGGGCCAAGTGGTCCGTCCGGACCGGGTGACGAGCTGCCAGTCCCACTGCAACTCGTACGAGCTGTCGCCTGTCGATGGCGAGGACAGTTCCCCCGATTCTTGCGTTGTTCGCACCTTGGTGCCACTGTCAGGGCAGATGTCTGGTTAGAGTGATGACTTACCGTTGAGGCCGCCTCATAACTCCCCTGAAAAAGGCGAGGTAAGATGCCTTTCATTATGATACTGATGATTACTATTTATATCTCCTCATTACGTGTTGAATAGGTGAAATATCACACGTCTAAGCGCCTTTGTCCAAAACTTTTCTTCGTTGTATTTCTTCGGCGGCGGCCCATCACTTATGGCTGGTCCCCCTTGTGGCTGTTGTCGGGGCGTTTGAGGGGCCGTCGCCGCCACCCGTCTTGTTATACAGCGCTGCCATCCAGATTCAGTTATCCATTATCCTGCGGGGAGTGCAGACAATAGCGAGACGGCCAATAATGTTTTTTGCCGGAGGCAATTAATCAATGGGGCATTGTGTGGCGATGACCGCGCATCGGCGCCAGAAAAGTCCTCCATTAATATGCCGGATCGGCCTCGATAAAATGGATCCGCCGCTCAGACAGGGTTACGTGTGGAGCAGCTGCTAGCCTGCGGCGTGCACCCTGCAGTGGTGTGTCTCCTCAGATGGTACAGACCACTGCAGCTCCTGGTCAGTGACGTCTACCCTGCATCAGAAACCAGTATCGTTTCCCTCTCTGTTCCCGTCTGTTCCCTCAGATGGTACAGACCACTGCAGCTCCTGGTCAGTGACGTTACCCTGCATCATCAGGGAACCAGTATCATTCCCTCTCTGTTCTGTCTGCCCGTCAGATGGTACAGACCACTGCAGCTCCTGTCAGTGACGTCTACCACTGCATCAGAACCAGTATCGGTTTCCCGCTCCTGTATTCCGTCTGTTCCCCAGATGGTAGCAGACGCAACTGGCAGCTCTGCCAGTGACGTCTACCCTGCATGCATCAGAACGAGTATCCTTTCCCTCTCTGTTTCTGTCTGTGTCCCTCAGATGGTACAGACCACTGACAGCTCCTGGTCAGTGAACGTCTACCCTGCAGTGACCTGTGCCCCAGATGGTACAGACCACTGCAGCTCCTGGTCAGTGACGTCTACCCTGCAGTGACCTGTGCCCTCGGATTGCACCGTCTTAAGTGCCGGGGTAGGTGGTTCTGACTTCAGGTTCGCCTGGGTTTGTTGGTGGCTGACAGGCTCTCCGCCTATCGGCCCTGCGTGGTGCCCCACCCTCTGACAGGGGTCCACCCGGCCCTGCGTGGTGCCCCACCCTCTGACAGGGGTCTACCCGGCCCCGCCTGGAGCCCCACCCTCTGACAGGGGTCCACCCGGCCCTGCCTGGTGCCCCACCCTCTCACAGGGGTCCACCAGTCGGCGTCAGTGACGGCCAGCCTCCACCTGCAGCTCACACAATGATGCACAGTCACGACTGTTTTTGCACGGACCGGGCCACAAAGGACCGGCCTGCAGACCGGGCGAGCTGCACCGTCAGCCCGGCTGACTAGGCTCCGATTGGAAATGTACAGCTGGCAGCTCTGTAAACGTAACGTGGTAATGGCGAGCCGAGCGTCAACCTAGTGTATTATTAGCGGAGTATTCAGTGCACAGTTGCTTGCTATGTTTGATACGGCTCATTTCGTTCGCAAGTACTTGGGCATTTTAGACGTCAGTTCAAATCATACAAGCCGCAGTCATTTTACGGATCACTTATATCGGTTTCGTGTGCTGTCTTCTCAGGCGGTTCCGCATTAGACGTTTAAACATTGTTTGAGGCTGGGTGGAAGTTTTCCTCCACATCCATTTTAGTCAGACTCATATTACTATGCCTGAAATGCAATTAGTTATAAACTTCGGAATTCCTGTCCTTCAGGTCGACGGTAAGGTGAAGAACGTGTTAACCATGGGTGCCCTACGCAGCCCGGTGCCTGGATCTGGTGGTCTCTGGCTGTCACTGCCGTTGCTAACACGAGACATAAGACGATCTGCCGCAGCTGAATAATGTGCCGACTTGTCTTGGGTAGGATACCGCGGGGAGCCGATCTCCGACTTGGCTGCACTATGAGGAGTGGTGACCGCTGTCCTTCCAGCGAGCACGGCCCCGGTGTGGCGCTTGTCGTCCGGTTACCGTGCTGAGAAGAATGGCTCCATTATTTCCGGCTCAATCGGTGATTCATCTCCGCGCCGAGGCCGCTCCGAAAAACGCCAATATTTCACACGCCGCTCGTGAAAAGAAATTGTGCCGCCGGCGAGGAGGAGGGATGAAATATAGCGCCGGTCTGGGGGCGGTCGGCCGTTGATAGGTAGCACCTGTTCCCGTCGTACTGCACGCCATCTGTGCCACCGGCGGAAATTTGCAATATCTGCCCGCTAAAACATGGATTATCCGCCCTGCGATGGTGCGAGGGGCTGTCTGGTGGTTCGACAGGCCAGAGAGCTCTGAGAAATGGTGTGCCGTGTTTTAATATCGAGAGAAGACGAAGGAAGCTTGGTGAAAGTGATTTGAGATGTCTTCCCTCTCCGCTTGTTAAAATAGTAGTTGTATTACCTTAGTTTTAACACAAAATAAGAAACCAAGTGTAAGAAACTAAAGTAACAGCAGCTTAAGTTCTTTCTGAATAATTTTGTCATTTTGTCACTTTGTGCGATACCATGTTATTTGTTTGGCGTTTTCGGCAAGTTTGATGACTGTGTGAGTGTGTGGGAGGTGCCTGAAAATAGCCGCCTTTGTTCACCTCTACCCGAAGACAGCAGCCCATCTCAGACAGCTGCCCATCTCAGCTGTACAGGCACGGTCGGTCCGGGTCCTTTTGATTGTTGCTCAGGAAGCCGACAATTAACTGGCTTTCGAGCAGCACTCAAAGTGAAGTGAGACCGACACTCGCCGAGAACTCCTGCGCCAACAATCTTCAACGCTGTACTGTCTGATTCACTCAGGCAACGCACCACGTTACTCATCGACTCGATGATCACAATTCAAAACTCAACGCATCATTAAAACTCAACGGACTCAATGCATCAAAACTCGGTGATCCGACGTCAGGGATTACGAGCTACCTACTAAAGCGAAACACAGATAAGATATACAAATAAGCGCATATTTGTATGTCATCGTCTTCCATCTGCCAGTAACGTCATTCTTCGTTGGTGACATCCAGCAAAATGCTGGCTGGCTTCATCCTTGTAGGACACAACACAATTTTTACGGATGGTGACGGATGACGCCTGGCGGAAGTCTCGTAGTTCCCATATTTTAGTCGGGAGCACCACCTAACTCTAGCGGGTGAATTTTAGCACTCTGTCCACATTCAGTGGCATGACTAATCCAGATTGGTTGGTCACTTTCGTGCTGCTCTATCAGACTCTGTCGGTTCGAGGTAGCGCAAAAGTAAATCACTTTACACTCGTGCTAATGAAATATTTGTGAACACTTCACAGTTGGTTGCCACAGTTTTTGCACGATATTCGTAGAACAATCCACATTATGTTGAACTATTTGTACACCGTGCTAAAACTTGTTGGATCTCTAAATAACTAGCTCTGGCAAGTCAAACTTGGAACTGCTTTGGCGCCGCTATATAACCTGCTTAGCATCACATGCAGCCGGTTGGGGTGCCAGCAAAAAGTCTGATATTAGGGGCCAGCTGGATTTTATCTGATTTATTACTGAGGAAAGCTTTCGCCGATAAATTACAGCCTACACCATCCGATGAGCTGCAATTGCGTGATCTGCCACCCGATTGACAAATCGCAGCGGCGAGTATGGGATACATCATACATGCGATACTGACTAGTGACTACTGCCTCCACCGCCGCGGCAGCTTATCAATCTGTGCTTATGTCAAAAGTCTAAAAAAGTGCCCAACTTTCTATAACTGGTTGCAGACTTTCTCCCAAAAAACGTATTCTGCAATCAGCTGTGCATGCCATGACTCAGAAGCCTTCTTGATTTTTAGCTATGGCGTATATTCGTGCTGGGGAATACTGCGCGAAGTCGAACCCAATAGAGGCTGTGAGTAGGGAGATGGGATCCTCATGTATACCCAAATTCTTTCTCCTCTTTTTTAAGTTCTTCCAAGCTTTCTCCATCCGGGTTAGAGAGAACGTCAGTTTGTAGACCTCTGACTTATGTTACTGACGTTGCGGGAACTGATGGGATCGGCGGTGCCCTCTTCACCTTCTGAAGAGGACACTCTCTCCGTACGTCTGCGTGCTGTCGTCATATAAACCTGGAACGCTGCGTCCCATCTGTCCCCCACTCTGCCGCCGTGTCCAGCTGGTGTCATCTCGGCCCGGTGACTCGCTCATCACTCTCTCACCCAGAGCAACATCTGCTGCTGGTGCCGGCTTTATCTCCGAGCTGTGTTGATCTGCTGGTGAGTTGCGCAATGGGAGAGCTGCCGGCGACTGCGACCGGCAGGCGGGCCTCTTGATTTGTAGTCCACCGCGGTCGCTCAACGAGGCGTTCTGCACCCCGCACGTGTACCGCTCTGTAGCCCCGCACTTACCTCGTACCCCGGCACATACCTGTGCACCGCCGGCACAAATGTACAGAAAGGTCCCGCCTCCCCCACTGCAAGCGGCAGCTGCTCAGTCAACACGGTGGTGCGGCAAGTCCGTCACGCGCCGCTGACATTCACAAGCGTCAGTGTTCTGCACAGCGTCGAGTGTACTGCACAGCGTGCAGTGTCTACACAGCGGTCAGTTAACTAACAGCGTTCATGCAGTGTACTGCACAGCCGTCAGTGTACTACACAGCGTCAAGTGTATGTACAGCGCAGTGTATGCACAGCGTCCAGTGTACTGTACACCGTCAGTGTACTTACACAGCGTCAGTGTACTACAGCCAGCGTCAGTGTACTACACAGCGTCAGTGTACTTACACAGCGTCAGTGTACTACACAGCGTTCAGTGTAATACTGCACAGCGTCAGTGTTACTACACAGCGTCAGTGTCTAACACCGTCAAAGTATACTGTACAGCGTCAGTGTACTATAGCAGCCGTCAGTGTACTGCACAGCGTCCAGTCGTACGCTGCAGCACCGTCAGATACTGTACAGGTCAGTGTACTACACAGCGTCAGTAATACTGGTACAAGCGTCAGTGTATGCACAGCGTCAGTGTTCTGCACAGCGTCAGTGTACTGCACTGCGTCAGTATACTGCACACGCGTCAGTATAACTGCACAGCGTCAGTGTACTGCACGCCGTCAGTGTTCTGCCACAGCGTCCAGTGTAACTGCAACTGCGTAGTGTACTAACACAGTGTCATGTACTGTACAAGCGTCAGTGTACTGCAGCAGCGTCCAGTGGTTTCTGCACAGCGTCAAGTGGTACTGGTACAGCGGTCAGTATACCGCACAGCGTCAGTGTTCTGCAGTGTCAGTGTTCCTGCAGCAGCGGTCATGTACTGTACAGCGACAGTGTACTGCACAGCGTCAAGTGTACTGCATACGTCAGTGTTCGCACACCGTCAGTGGTAACTGCACTAGCGTCAGTGTTCTGCACAGCGCCGTGTACTGTACAGCGTCAAGTGTACTGCACAGCTAGTCAAGTGTTCTGGCACACCGTCAGTTACTGTAGCAGCTTCAGTGGTACTGTACAGCGTCAGGTGTACTGTACAGGCGTCAAGTGTACTACACACCGTCAGTGTACTGCAACACCGTCAGTGTACTGCACACGTCAGTGTATTCTGCACACCGTTCAGTGTACTACACAGCGTCAGTGTACTACACAGCGTCATGCAGTGTACTGCACAAGCGTGCAGTTATACTGTACAGCGTCAGTGTTACTTTACTGCGTTTTCAGTGTACTGCACAGCGTCAGTGTACTGGCACACCGTCAGTATACGTACAGCGTCCAAGTGTACTGCACTGCGTCAGTGTACTGCACAGCGTCAGTGTACTGCACAGCATCATGGTACTGCACAGCGTCAGTGTACTGTAGCAGCGGTCAGTGTACTGTACAGCGTCAGTGTTCTGCCACACGTCAGTATACTGTACAGCTTCAGTGTACTAACACAGCGTCAGTGTACTGCACAGCGTCAGTGTACTGTACAGCGTCAGTGTACTGCACAGCGTCAGTGTAACTGCATCTGGGTCAGTTGTACTGTAACAGGCGTCAGTGTAACTGCAAGCGTCAGTGTACTGCCATAGCGTTCAGTGGTACTGCACGCGTCAGTGTACTGTACAGCGTCAGTGTACTGCACAGCGTCAGTGTACTGCACAGCGTCAGTTATACTGTACAGCTTCAGTGTACTGGGCAGTGTCAAGTGCTAATGCACCGCGTCAGTGTACTGCACAGCGATCAGTGTCTGACAGCGTCAGTGGTACTGCAACAGCGTCAGATGTACTGCACGGCACTGCTCAGTCACACACGGTGGTGCGGCAGTCCGTCAGCAGCCCGCTGACTTCACAGCGTCAGTGTTCTGCACAGCGTCAGTGTACTGCACAGCGTCAGTGTACTGCACAGCGTCAGTGTTCTGCACAGCGTCAGTGTACTGCACAGCGTCAGTGTACTGCACAGCGTCAGTATACTGCACAGCGTCAGTGTACTGCACAGCGTCAGTGTACTGCACAGCGTCAGTGTACTGCACAGCGTCAAGTGTAACTGCACAGCGTCAGTGTACTTGCACCGCGCAGTGTACTGGCACAGGCGGATCAGTGTACTGCATAGCGTCAGTGTACTGCACTGCGTCAGTGTACTGTACAGCGTCAAGTGTACTGCAACAGCGTCAGTCTACTGAACAGCGTCAGTATATACGTACAGCTTCAGTGTTACTGCAGTGTCATATGTGTACTGCAACGGCGTTAGTGTAACTGCACAGCGTAGTGTACTGCACAGCGTCAGTGTACTGCAAAGCGTCAGTGTACTGCACAGGTCAGTGTAACTGCACACGTCAGTGTCTACAGGCAGCGTCAAGTGTACTGCAACAGCGTCAGTGTACTGCAAGCAGCCGTCAGTGTACTGCACAGCGTCAAGTGTACTGTACAGCGTCAGTGTACTACACAGCGTCAGTGTACTGGCACTGCGTCAGTGTACGTACAGACGTCAGTGTAACTGCAATGCGTCAAAGTTGTGATGCACCGCGTCAGTGTACTGACAGCGTCAGTGGATATGCACAGCGTCAGTGTACTGCCACAGCGTCAGTGTACACACAGCGTCAGTGTAACTGGCACAAGCGTCAGTGTACTGCACAGCGTCAAGTGTACTGCACAAGCGGTCAGTGTACTGTACAGCCGGTCAGTGTACTACAACAGGCGTCAGTGTATGCACGCGTCAGTGTACGTACAGCGTCAAGTGTACTGCACTGCGTTCAGTGTAACTGCACCGCGTTTCTAGTGTATCTGCACAGCGTCAGTGTAACTGCACAGGGTGCAGTGTACTGCATAGCGTCAGTGTACTGCACAGCGTCAGTGTACTGCACTGCGTCAGTGTACTGTACAGCGTCAGTGTACTGCACAGCGTCAGTGTACTGCAGTATCAGTGTACTGCACCGCGTCAGTGTACTGCACAGCGTCAGTGTACTGCACTGCGTCAGGTACCGTCCGTCTGTACACCGCAGGCTAATGCTCCTCAGACAGCGCGTTAGTGGTGCTGGTCTGAGGATGGACTCGGAGATAAGTCCAAAATACTGGATGGGACCTTGTCGAAATAATTAAGCAACAGTATGTTGGAGTCACTCTGATTTTGGGCGCCGTGTGACCTTCGTTGTCGGAGCGCCCTAAAACCCCAATCATCATCATCGAGTCATTCTGATTTCGGAAACTGGCATCACTAACGCGTCATTTGTCTCACAATTTATTTCATTTCGATTACATCTTCAACGATAAGGATAAAGATATAAAATAAAGGCACAATAAATAGCATCATCATACTTATAATTTATTTCTTGAAGCGCTCCACTCAACGTGGCTTTTTACGTCTTAGCGTCAAGTTATAGGCGATCATATTCGTAAAATATAAACACATGACGGCGATATAATCCTAAAGGTGCTTCAGTCATTATCATATGTCTCAGTATGTTTTTAGCATTAGCGCGAGCATGTGGTAAAAGGTTTTCGCTCCTCAGAAAATCAATGTTAAGTCAATTGTCAAAGCTTTCCGGCCCGGCCGGCCATTTTACATTTTCCAACTATTTTTACGCAGTTTTCCAAAAACCGAGGTAGAAAGCATATATAAAATAAATAACACACTTCAGGCCGATATAATTTCTTTAGGACCTGGTCGTTGTAGGATTTTCCACCCTCGACCTTCGTCTCGGGCGGGAAATCAAACAACGACCTCGTAATTCCTAAAGAAATTATTTGTATCGGACCCATGTGTATTTACTATTACAAGACGAAATATATCTGTATACGTACTCGGCCCATCCGACCTCTCTGGGGCCGTCCGAGGGCTGCTGCCCCCCCATCCAGGACCCCGCAACGTTCCAAGCAACAAACGACATCACACACACACACACACACACACACACCAGGCTCGCTCCGATCAAGTCACTTTACTCTACCTGCCTAAAAAAGGCCTAATCCCACGAGTATTAATTAACTAATTTCCATTCTCTGCAAAGTATTCATCTAATCTAATTTTGAAAGAAGCAAGTGTCACTCACACTGCAGCAGGGACATCCCTGTTATTGCAATGTCTTATTACAACGCTTCTACAGAAAAATTGCTGTCTTACCTACTTTGTTTCATAATTAGATTATGTGATAATGTATTAATGTTTCGATAACGCATGTTACGAAACACACATTGTAAATAATTATACAATTATCTGTAATATTTCCGCTGTTTTCACATTGCTCTCTTTGTAGGCATATGGCCAGCCGATATATCTCATGGGTGCTTTGCAGCTATTGTATACACACCGCAGGCAGGTATGATGCATTTTGCAAAAGTACACGGTTGCGACAACTGTACCAAACAGTATTACCATGAATCGTAATGGTGGCCTGATCGTCTTCTGAATATAACTGAATCATGCGATAACTTGGACACTCAGTGTTCATGGTGGCTGGTGGCATAATGCCACCACTGTTGAGCCTCCCGGGAGAAGGAGAGAGAGAAGAGAGTTGAGTTGTGTCCCTGGTGGCACTGTTTGTCGGTGACCTCAGGCGCCGAGCGGCGGCGTCCGGCGGCGATAGAGAGCCGACATCCGGGCCGGCCGGGGTCGTGGGCGAACTATCTTGTTTTACCAGCTGATCTAATCGCACCGAACTGCCGACTGTGTTTGCCCGCTATGTAGGAGCACACACAGCGCTGTCGATGCGGCTGACGGCGGCCTCCACAGCTGCGAGGCAGCGGGCCTGGACAGCAGACGAGTGGCCTGACGGCGGCCTCCACAGCGGCGAGGCAGCGGGCCTGGACAGCAGACGAGTGGACATATACATTCCGCCTGACTGGACAGCCACCTGACTGCCGCCTGCAGTCCGATGGACATCCTTATTCCTTACCCCAGTCACTGGCTGATCCAGAAAGATGGTGGTGGGGGGAACACGATGTTTTTTGGGGGAGGGACAATCCCTAAAAATCTCACAATTCTGAAAACTGATTGGATTTCATTTGCTTATGCATCGACAGCTGATTTAAACCCAACTTTTCTCAGTAAAAGCTGTTTTGATTTTCTTATATGTCGAGAAATATAAATATTAGCCGTTTTCACGATGGCTTATTTTGCGCGAAATGTTTTAAAACGTTTTAAAATGTTTTGAAATGTTTGAGTTGTAGCCGCTTTCACGATGAAATGAACTTGCGAGAAAAAAAAATCAACACTCGCCCTACGGCACCGTAGAGCGAGGGTTGAAACATTTATCGCAAATTTGTCCATCGTAAAGACGGCTACTACTGAAACATTTTAAAACATTTTAAATTGCACCGATTTAACCCTTTTCCTTGCGGGAGGTCAGAATTAAGAATCTGCAGAATCTGCGTGGGGGCAGATTCTGCCTCCCCCCAGAGATCTCGAGAACCGCTCGTCCGATTTCGATGGGTCGAACACCATATGATTCGTCGTGACAAAGTTTTCAAAGACAAACTTTTTGGACCCCAACATTTCTCTTTTGTTCAAAAATGGGGGGCCAGGGGGCAAAAAATGCGTTTTTTTAAAGGTCATTGCTGCCATGTGATTCGACCGATTTGCATGCAAAAAACGTTTTGGATTTACTAATATCATGGTCTTTAACATATGAAAGGGGCAAGTGCAAAAATGAAATCATAGGCGTACTCAGGGATGGAAAATGGGGATAATTTTTGATGAAAAGTATGTGCTGTTCGTGAATGTTTTGGATGATAGAAACGTCAAATATATTTCATATTTCAAATATTGTTGCTGTTATTTGTTAAATGTAATATATTGCACATAGGCGGATTCAGGCAAACAAACCAAACCATGTTCGGAACACCTTTTATCATCTTACATATTTTAAGTTGGGCCTAAATTGACGGAGGATATCGACTTCCATTTTATGTACCTGAGTGCGCCTCTGCCACCAAATATGCACAATCCCGGTATGTATGATGTATATAGCAGTGACATAACTTCTGACGCCTTTATTCCACCGAAAACTACGAAGGAAGTATGCGCCGCACAACCGCATTCGAAACGAACTCCCCAAAACATGAGCCTGAAACCGCCTCTGCTAGGCCACAATTTTTCCAAAATTTTGACACAACACGCGTCATTTATATCCAGGAAAATTCCAAAAGTTTCAAAACGATAAAATTAACGGTTCAGAAGCGGCGGGCGAAAAACTGCTGACGGGCAGAATCTGCCCCCGCAAGGAATAGGGTTAATGCAGTGTGGGGAGACATGACCCCTTCCCTCTGGATTTGCCAGTGTCCTCAGTTAGTTCACTGCACGTTGTCGAAAGGGCCAATTGTGTTTGGAGACATCGATGCAATACATGCTTATATACTGTAGTCCTTACGAACGTGGTGTGCAATCACAGACCGCAAACCCCAGCAGGCGACACTCATCGAGGGCTTGCAAAGTATTTTCATTTGTAGAATTTGGTGAGCTTTGCCTCGAGAACTCATTAATCTGGTGTTGGCGATTCTCTGTTTGAAGTCGCCCCGGTGGATTGCCGGCTGCACCACCGGCCGCTCCTGGTCGGTCCGGGACAGCCCGCGGATGAGCTGCGGCTCTGTTAGGTGCCGGTCGTGGCATGAGCTGCAGTTCTGTAGTGACGCGCACTTCATGCTGACTGTTCCCTTCTTCAAATACCATTTGATTATTGTGCCTGTATTCGTCATGCTGATGACTCGCGGCTATTCATCGAGCTACAGTGTCCGTCCCGACCAGTCGGCGTTACAGTGGTGCTGAGTGCGCAGGTACTTGACGACCATGAAATGATTATAATTGTTATCTATGGTTCCGTTTCGCTCCTACATGTTCCGAACTCCTTCTGGAATGAATCCTTTGACGTTCTCAGCCCCCAGACGTTGCAGATCGCATTCCAGTTACGTTCTGAATATCTCCAGACTGGATTTTGGACGTTTTGAGCGTGTCTCCAGACGAGATCTCTGGATATTCTGAGTGTGTCTCTAGATCGAACTCTTGAGGATTTGAGCGAGACTGAAAACCGAACCCATACACGATCAAAAGACCATTATGGAATGTTGGAAAGCACATTTGTAACATTCTCATATTATTTAAAGAAAAAATGAACTCGCCTGCATCCAAACACGTCGAAATTCTGACGAGTGAGATCCGTCGCGGATACCTAATGACATTACTCAGAAAATTAAATTCCCAAATTGCTTACGTTTATAACATGGTTGTTAGCAAAAAATGTTGAATAGCATTTTGAACATAAATATTGAACACAATATAGTCTCCAAAATGTAGGAGCGTACTCATGTTTTAAGCTTTCGATTTTTAACCGCACGAGCAAGCCCAAAGGCATGTTTAAAACTTCACGTGCTTAAAAGCACAACATGACACACCAGAAAGTCACATACAAAAACAGGAAGATGTGGACTTGTGTCCAGAAGGCGTTCTACGTAGAGACATATATTTTAACGAACTCCTTATACGGCATTACTCACAGACACGGTCCCTATTGGCTCTCCCTAAAAAGGGCCAATAGTGACCGTG